>JBAFWW010012342.1:0-10458 GCA_036873685.1 Agapornis canus
AACACAGCTACTAAGGAGAAGAAAAACTGACTGCAACTGCTGAACCCAGGACACTTGGCATAGTTCTATGTTTTCCTTCTACTTCTTTTCAATGTGCAGAATTGTAAATGAAACAGAAATTTCCCATTCAAGAGGAAATTGTTGGGGGTGAGAGGTGTGAGGGGATGAAAAGGGTGGGGAGATTCTGGTGGAGAATGATCTTTGAAATCACGGGTGCAAGCCTGGGCATTCTTGCCCTCACCACCTATCCCTTTTCAGGGACTGATCTTTGGAGTGCTGCTGGAGCTTTGTGTTGGGTTCAGCCAGGTGCCCTTCTCCATGTTCTCTGTCACAGCTCGAACCAAGCTCTCGCTGCTTTGTCCGTCTCCTCCAGTGAGCTGCATGGCTTTGCTGCTGGTCTGTGCCTTCCCAGTCACTCTGTCTCTCTCCATCAGTGTCAAGCACCCCTGTTCAGCCAGTGGATGTCAATGCTGGGCCTTGCGGGTCTCAAGGTTGTGATGGAAAAAGCCCAGAGGTTAAGATCTCTTCTTATTTAAACAGTTTCCTAAACACTTCTCAAAGTCCTGTAATGAAAGGAGTGGTTTTCTTTGGCTTCCTTCCCAGACCTACCCAAACAGAAGGCTGCTGACCTAAGGCTGTTAAACACTTTGATGTATGGTTGTGTCTCCTTAAGTAGAAGATCCATATTCTTGAGCTAAGCTGCTGTGACACAAGGACATTATGAACTCTCTGAACCAACTGAATCCTACAAATGAGCCATTAGTTGGCTGTATGGCACATTGGCTTCTCTGCTGAAGGGGGCTCCTGTTAAATAAGATAATCATTGGTGTCCACATGCCTGCCAGGCTGCAATGTGTTCATTTTAATGCAATTTGTCTTGCTCCCTCCTACCCGCCTTCCCTTGAACACAGTGGTCAAAAATCCCCTATGCTGTTGTGGGTTTATGTTGCTCTGTGAGCAGTGAATTTCTTGCCATGGGAAGAACCAGGCATCACCTCCTCCGATTGCCGGAGAAGACCCAAGGAAAATCCCACTGTCACACCAGCATCCATCACAGCCTGACTTCTGTTACCTCTGATGATAAATACTCTGTCCTGCTCCTAAACTAGCCAGCAGTAACTATGCCTGACGCATCTAATTAAGGATCAAAACTCTATCAATGAGGTGTATTGGGATCCTTTCAAGATCCTGAGCATCCTACAAGGTCCCCAACGAAATGGCAGTACCCTGCTTAGGCTGTAACCTTGCATAGTGCTGGTGAGGCTGTGCTCTGATAAGCTGGTTTGAAAAGCATCATTTCCAAGGTGTTCTCTGGGTAAAATGAGTGCTGAAGAGTCTTAGTTAAACAAAAATAAAAAATATGAATAAAAGAGTAAAAGAGGAAAAGCCTGAATAAAGGCATGGTGTACAAAGGAAAGATTTCATTTTAAGAAGTAAAATCTCCATGCCCATTACAGGGTAAGTGGCCAGAGGGTATTTATACCTCCACCATGTTTCAGAGGAGTTTTTTTCCTCACTGACACACTCCGTTTCTTGCTCCTAATGTTTTTGCTCCCTTGATGGATCTAATCTGCCTCACAGCATTGTCTGTGTGTAGATGTGCAGACTGGAGGTCATGATGGCAAGGAAGGGAAACGTGTGGGTAATTTATTGTGTAGGAAGAAGGAAAAGAAGGAGCCAGACTCCTGAGAGTCGCATGTGTATCTGCAGTTTAACCTCCTCTGGAGCCTTTTCGAGGAAATCCAGGTCATTTGGAAATGGAAGCAAAATATTTGCTCTAGATGATGAGTCTTTAAGGGCCTGTCATGGCAGTGTTAGTGATGTGAGCAGAACAAGGAGGCAGTCCTCTGTCTGTACAGATCAAGGCACAGACAGCAAGTATCTACAAGGTACCAATCCACTGCTCTTTCAATGGTTTGCTTTCCACCCAAGAGGAAAACTTTCTGTCAACGTTTTCTTTTGACACAGAGGCTATCGGAGGTGTGTGTAGTGCTCTGCTGCAGCCTACCAGGATTGGTGGTGGAGCTGCTCAGAAAAGGCTTTTTTAAATAAACTGTCAAGGTATCTTCTGTTGCTTTGAAATTTGAATGAACTCACAATGTTTTTTCTTCATTAGTTGGATACTCTTGGGTGATAACTGCCCAAATCTATTTATGTACGTTGTGAGCAGTGGATGGGGCAAACCCACCCAATGTCCGTGGCTGAGGAGGCTTTGGGATGCTCCCCAGGTCTGGTCCAGCCACTTCTGAAATCAAGAGACAGCTTCCATCAGGGAGAAGAAACTGCTTCAGTTATTATAGACCTGAGACAAACTTGGCCAATCTGCTGAAACCTAAACCAGGATATTTTAGCTGGAATGTAAGAAAAACTCATGACAGGCAGAGAATTTGCATTGATTTTATTCTGATTTATTTGTTGCTGGGATTCCTAACAAAGATAAGCTTACAGAGCAATTAAATTACATTTAATTTGATTAGATTAGAGCTGAAGGAAGGCACTCTTCTTCCTCTACAATGGAAGCAAAAGAGAAATGAAACCTGTCAAGGAAAAAACATGGCTTGAGCTTGGAAATGCAAAAAAACCCACTCGAATTCATCTAGATGAACCAAGGGAGATATAATGTACTTCAGTCAAGCAGGAAGCCTTGAAAGAGAATCAAAAGTTTGGGGGATTCATTGGAGGACATGATTGCAACATGTATATTGATTTTACAGAGTTAAGAAAACAAATGTTTGTGGAGATTTGACTTAGTTTATTACATTTATTTCCCCACGGAGCCAATGTTTCTCCATTAGATAAAAAACCAAAACCCAACCCCTAATGTTCTTAAAAGCATTGTTTTTTCAGGGATGCTCATTAAGTTATTCCCTTAAGTTAGAGCCTGGCTCTAGCTTTTTACAAATTGGTTTCTCTGGAAGAAGGGTACACTTTTCAGGCAGCTTATGAAGCATTGGGGTTTTTTTTCCCTCCTTAATTCACATTGAAGTTCACATTAAGGGATCGGGATCATACTGTGCCTATTGTTCCCTGGGATCTCAGTGAATAAATCCCTTTGCCTTAAACACTTGCTAAAGCCCAGGGCACGGGTCAGCCCTTCCTTGGTCTAGTGAGGATACTCAAGCTCCTCATGCCCACTGATGCTGATAACCACCCACTGACTTTATATGCTCCTAAGACCCTCCCTCCTGTACCTTTTTGGTGGGATAAAGAGAGAAATGGAGAGAGCAGCAGGGAAAAGACCTCAAAAAGCAGGGACCTCTGCCTCACCGTCCCACCTTCCAGGGTCAACACAGTGACAGGGAAAACCTCATCTGAGAGTGATGCTTTTGGCAATGTACATTATTCAATATTAATCTTGCGCCCTCCAAAGTCATGGAATCATGGAATGGTTTGGGTTGGAAGGGACTTTAAAGATCATCTGGTTCCAGTCTCCTGGTAGGTTTTCAGGGCTCACTAATCCCATGACTTAATCACAGATCAGACACTGCTGTCTGTGTCAAACACCACTTCCAGGTCTGATTGGGATTTAAGTTCTGATTTCTCTTAGAGCATAATCAGGCCTGAATGGGGAGATTTTTACAGTGACAATTAAAGTAATGAAAGTGAACTTTAAATGACATTCAAATACTGTCACCTACTACCAGCTCTGCTCCCCCCTCTGCATTCTGAGAACTGCAATTTTAAGCATCATTCACTGCAGGGTGATTACAGCTGCATCTATTCAGAGAGTTGAGCTGAAATACTGCAGCAGCCTGACAGGAAGCGTTTTCAGGTGTCAGGACCTGCCACTGCACCTCATTTCCAGGAAAGCTTACATATTTTGAGTGTGTGATGGGAGCTGAATGCTTACAAAAACCTGGGACAGACTGCGGATTAGTTTTCTCTACATGGCATTTACAAATTGCAATGCATTCGTATTAATTTTGTGGCATATAATAGTAAGGGGCTTATTGATTTATAGATCAGTGTTTGACTATACATTCTGATGACAGCAACCCGTGGAATTATTTCTGTGTCCAGGGGCTGATCCCAAGCCTCATGTTATCTGTTCTATTCAGATCTAGATCTGTATAGATCAAAGCCCAGCATGAATGAGGTTGAGGGTAAGTGAGAAGCAGCGTGTTCTGTCACACAGAGGTTGCGCCTCATCCAGGCGACTTGGTTATGAATTCCCATCCTTCCTTCTTGTTTCTGGCAGGGAATTACCTGCCTCCTCGTACAATCCCTTTCCTCAGCCCAGCAAATGTGACTGCTCAGGCACAGAAAAGCTCCCTCCTGGGTTTGTCAGCTCCTTTGATGAATTAACAGGGTTCAAGGGAATCACTGAAGCAGTGCTTGTACTTCAGCACAGGCAAATAAGTACTGGGTGAGTTCTGGAGAAAGGGGGTATTGAAACCTACAGCTCCTAAAGGTGTGCACAGAGCAGGTCATGGGCTGCAGAGGGTCTGAGCTGTCAGGCTGAGGGTGAGCGAACCTGGGATGGATTTTGCCCTATCCCAGCCTAAATCCCAAACCTGGCAGGGATATGTTTTTCCAAAGCAGCTGCATCAGGTTCCTGCTTGCGTTTGGCCATGCTCTCCATGAACTCAGCTTTCAGACTAATGCTCTCAGTCCTATAAGGACTTTCCCTAAGGAAACCAAATCCTATCACTCCAGACCTTGCAGTGATGCAAAGATTATTTTTCCACTGCCTCCTTCAGATCCTTCTCTTCCCCCATGGTGTCAGTGCGTACACCTCTGTTGAGGTTTGGAGCAGCTTTCCCAAACCAAGGAGCTGCTTCAGGAGAGCTCTGCCCTGCTCTGTTCAGCAGGGAGCATGGGGGGATTGAGGGGTGCTGGCTGCAGGGCAAACACAAATCCTGACCCCTTCTTGGTGCACACGGAGCTTGGCAGTGTGGTACAACCCTGCCTGGTGCCCTTGTAAAGCTCAGCTGTAAAATCTATAGCTCATGGGCTGGGTTGATTCTGTGACATGAGATACGATACGATAAGAGGAGGTGATGTTGCTGGTTATACCACTGCAGTCTGTAGCATACAGTGGAGGCAGTCCTCTGCCACACATCCATAGCAGACAGCTCTGGTCCAGCGATGTCGCTTATTGAAGAATACTTCTGTAGTAGGAGAGCACAGGAGGCTCATATGGAAAGAGAGCAAGGGGCTGCCTTGGAGACACAGCATTCCCAGGGCAGGGAGCGCAGCAGAAGGCAGCCAGGGGAGAGGGATGTGGAAGCTGAGTTGCAAATGGGTGAGAGTAAAGGGCAGAGGGTGTTGCAGCACCTTAACCCACATCCCACAGGCAGCTCACAGCAGAAGCAGGAAACAAATCCAAGACCTTGTAATGCTGCAAGAGTGATTTAGCTGCAGCTAGAGTTTTTTTGAGGTGCTTATACACGGGATTCTTGTCGCTGAACTCATGCCATGTTTTCCTCCTGAGTGCCTCTGCTCTCTTCCCCAGCCAGAGGAGCTGCTGCTGGCTTTATCTTCTGCTCAGCAGGAGGGGTGTTAGCTAGGAAAAGCTGCCTGCTACGAGGCAGAAGAAGCCTGTCTTCGGTCCCTGCAAACCTCCCGTCAATCGGCTGTTTGGAGGTGATAAAGCTTTTGCTCAGATGTTTCCAGCGTGTTTGTGTTTTGGTCTGGGCGCTGTAAGGATGTGAAAGCCCCTGTGCTGTCACTGCAGACATCTTGGGGGCATTTGCAAACATCACGCACTGCTCGGGGCAGGGGAAGCCGAGCAAGGCAAAGAGCATTGCTGGGGCAGCGGGTTTGTCCCAGCTCTGGCTGCAGCTGATGGGGACACATGCTCTGAATCAATTCTGCATTTGAATTTCTCCCCGAGTCATGCTTGCACTTTGGATTCAGGGAGTTGCGCTGTGCTGAGGGATGCCACGCTGTTGTGTTCGTTTGTTTCTGATAATCTCTGCTGGTCTCCACGACTTCCTTTCCCAGCTTCAACTGCTGCCTGCTAATTCCCATCCGGATTAAGTGGGGACCTTAGCCTTTCAGTGCGCAGGCACAGCTTTTAAGCAGTTAGCCCAGGCTGCTTCCCAAAGAGCGGGGATTTGATGGGTAAGCAAGGATGCTTGAGAAATTACAGGGGATGCTCCTTGCTGGGTGACAGGGACAGAAACATTCTTTGCTGCCACAGGCAAAGGACATATTCCAGCTGGCAGAGTCACTCCTGAGACATTATCATAAGAGGCAGAGGAATCAACTGTGATTCTTCATAGCACTCACTTGCAGAAATCCTGTCCTCAGAGCCTCCAAAATGAGGATGCAAGGACCTTGGGATGAAATGTGTACAGGTGTGTTAGTGCAGAAGGGTTGGGAATTGCAAACACAGGGAATGCTGCATGTCTTGGGAAAGAAAAGCACAGATGAAGGCTAAAAAAACAATCTATTAGCATCAAAAATCAAGACAGCACAATTGCTCTGGTGTTCTATCTGCAACCAAGGCCGCTTTGCAGCTTTTTGCTTGTAATTGCCCACAGATAACAAGCGAATACAATAGTGAAGGATATTAGAATAATTTACTGTTCATCAAAGAAAAAAGATTGGAATCACTTGTCTTCAATGTAACCATTTCTGTAACGAGGATCCTACCCAAGAGACCTTCCAATCAGCCCCTCCTGACAACTCTTGCCAAAACTGTTACAGCTATTAGCAACCAAGTTATTAGCTGGTAATTAACACTGTAATTAACTTGAAGTGACTTCAGCAATCAGCACAGAGATCTAATGTGAACATGTCCTTAAATCAAATGCCGTTAATGTGTGGAAAGATCTCTCCATGATGGCTGAGATGATGACACCCCAAAGTTATCACACAGCTGGGTTGCTGGTGTTGGAGCGTCTTGCAGGGAGCAGAAGGCAACAAGCAGGATGCAGCGGATGCAAGCAGAGAAGCTGCCTTCTGCTCACTCCCTAACCAGATCAGCTAAACCCCAACATAGACTCAGCCATCACACTGTGCATAAGCTTCCCTGAGCATCCTGTGTTTGCTGACTTCTCAGTCCTTCTGGATGCTAACTTCAAAACAGTCCTGTGATTCCACATGAGGTTTTGAACCAAAAAGCATCACTTTAAATTCCTTGCAGGAAGTACTGAATTAATTTCTTCTCCTCCTTCTTTTTTTAACAAAGATATTGTCACCTTGTGACCTCCAGGCCAATTTTCTCTCTGGTCTGCCTCACAGCACAACCAGACACTCCAGTTCAAGTGGCTTTTATCCCCCCAGCCTCTCTCCTCCTCTCTCTGTCCCCTTCCCTCTCCTCCCACTCTTCCCAACACGCTTAAAAAAAGACACAATTGAGTCACATTAATACACCCAGCTCTCCCATGTGAGAGTTATTCCGCCTCATCACGGATACAGAGGGAGAGGGAAAAGACTTGGCATTTAATAAAGCTGTCCTCAAGGACACCAAGGCAGCTACTCAGGAATGATCAAATGACAGGTTTGAATATCAAACAGTAGCCCTGACAGCCAGGGAATCAGAGACCTCTGCTGTAAACCTGATATCCTAATCTGAAAGGAGAATCTTGGGGAAGGCACATCCTTTACAAAGGGTGGTGGGCTTTTTTCTTGAAATGAAAAAAAAAGGGGAACTTTTCCTGTTGCCTTCAGAAGTTTAACCAAAGTGCATCCATTCAGCAGAATCATTTATCTTCTGTGGCAATCATCCGAAATATGGCCCATTATCATACTGCCTGCTCCTGTACATCAGCAGGCACTGCTAGGACACATGGCTGAGGGGGGATAACACGCCAGTAATTACTTGTCTTTACAAAATAACCTCAGCTGAAGAAGAGGAGGGGCAGGATAGAGGAGCAGCTAAAACCAGCAAAGGCAGAGCAAGGGTGCAGAGGGCAGGAAGCAGCTGGGAAAGGCCTTTCCAGACTCCCATGGATTGGTCTCGTGCCAGCACATAAGATAACATCACCCCAAGGCATTCCTTCTCCTTCTCCAGCCTTAGATTCTCCAAAGTTCTGAATTCTACCTCCAACCCATGGCCAAGCAGCCCCGGGGCAGCAGCACCTCCATGGTGCCACATGCAGCTGATGGATTCAGCTGAGAAACCCTCCTGGTTTTGTAAATCAGCCTCCAGACGAGGGGTGGCCATGCCCACCAGCCTTTGCCTGGAGCGTTGGGGGAGATGTCCAAGCACTCAAACCAGGGCAGCAGATACCTGGCTGTGAACAGAGGCAGACATGCAGGCAATGGCAACCTTTCTTATTTTCTAAACTATGTGAGCAGGACTGTCTCTCTATACCTGATATGTATATTCCTTGATCTATAACTTAATAAAACTTTATGGACCTAGGATAAGGAATCCACACTGCATAGTTGAACTGGGATTGAAATATGGTCCAATTAAGCCTGTAACAGGGCTGGCTTTACTTTGAACATCCTCCAACTTGAAATGAAATCTTCACCAAAGGAGATAAATCAGCCAATATAAACCACAACCCTGGTTCTGCACCACTCTAAAATGAGCAGGGATCATCCAGCCCAGGATTTTTTTTGGGGAAGATGGATTCCTACCAGGATGCATCCACTGAGGAGGCTTGAAGCCTTGTCCTATGATTACGTTTTGAAGGCCAGGATGCCCAGAGAGGCTGTGGCTGTCCCATCCCTGGCAGTGTTCAAGGCCAGGTTGAACACAGGGGCTTGGAGCAAGCTGCTCTAGTGGAAAGTGTCCCTGCCAATGACAGGGATTGGAACTGGATGAGCTTTAAGGTCCCTCCCAACTCAAACCATTCTTGGATTCAGTTCCAGCAGCTCTTCCCCAGCTTATCCTGTGCTGGCTCTGCCCCAGAACTGCGCTAGTCCCTGCAGAAAGAAAACAAACCAGCAAATCGTTTTGCCATCATGTTCCCACAGCAGCAGTTAGCACAATCATGCATTAGTTTCATTTCCCCTCATTCAGTGTCCTCTTTTTTTTTCTCTTCAGGCACTGTTTCAAGAGAAGGAGATTATTTTTAATTACAGTTTTACACATGATTAATAAACATCAACAATGTGCTAATGAATGGGACTATGGCATGAGGACTTGCACTTCCATGGCTTTCAAGGGGTTTCTGTAGGCATGATTTCTGTCTGGGCTGCCCCCCTGGAGGCTTAGACATGGGAAAGGCCAAAGCCAGCAAACAGCAATGTCATATTCTCCTGGATTCAGAAACAAATGGCTCAGTCTGAAATGCCCAAACATTGACACAATGTGGTCCCAGTACAGGTCTGAGCATCCTGGGGTCATCAAGGTGAGGGTCTGCTGTTGGCAATGGCAGTTCCTTATTCCCTGAATTGTTCAGTGTTATTGTAAATTCTATCCTGATGTCATTCTGTATAGTTAAGAATAATACCACTGTTCTAATTTTCTCGTTCATGGTGATATCACACATGGAGTTTGAGGCTTTGTTTTTCATCAAAAGCAGCTTTATACTTCCCTCCCCCCAAATATAAGTAAAGGAATGGGTTTTCTGCATGTGGAAAAGGTCATTCCATCATAAGCCCCTGCTGCCTCACATGCTGTTTTTATTGAGGTGAAAGGCAGAAGTATTGAAATTCTGCCAAGGCAAATGAAAAGAGAAAGCAAGCTCTCCAAAACAAATAGCAACCTTCCAAAATCCCAACAAAAACCCTGCGCACACATTTTTGCAGGGATGAGACTGTGAGTTTTGGAAACTGCATGGTTCAAGCCAGCACAGCGTCTTCCCAGGCCTCCTCCATCATGTCATCTTTGCTGGATTTCCAACCCTCTAGCAGGGAAACTATTTAAACCCTACTGCAAAGCACCCCATGAGAATCCCTACTGCTGCAGGGACTTGGTCCATCCTTCCTCCTGGCTTTTCCTCCTTTAATTCTCCTTGGAAACCTTAGAAAGTTCCTCTTTAGCTTGTAGTTTTCAAGGGGTTTTTGAGGCCTTGTCCCCATTATTAAGTGTTCAAGGCCAGGTTTGACAGGGCTTGAAGCAATGTGCTCTAGTGGAAATTGTTGCAGCCTGTGCAGGGGGTTGGAACTGGATGAACTTTAAGGTTGCTTCCAACTCAAACCGTTCCATGATTCTGTGATTTATTGCATGACAGGTATAATAATGACAAATCCCCCTTGGGCTATAGAGCAGTTGAAGATACGAGTCTTCTCCCTGCCATTATCTCTTGGGCTTGCTGACTTCCCATCTGCAAACCTTCCAGCACAGGGTTAATCAGCCTGTTATTTAAATGAGACAATAACCTTGTAACCCTATGAAGATGTTATAAAGCCAGGAGCTATCACAGCTAATCAAACTGTGGAGGTAACTTACCTCCTCTTTCCCTCCTCTCCTTGATCTGAGATCATACCTATCTATCTATCTATCTATCTATCTATCTATCTATCTTTCTATCTATCTATCTATCTATCTATCTATCATCTATCTATTATCTATCTATCTATCTATCTATCTATCTATCTATCTATCTATCT
>JBAFWW010012347.1:6501-20584 GCA_036873685.1 Agapornis canus
AAAAACAACCAAACCCCAAAAAAAAAATAAAAAAAAACAACCAAAAACAAACCAAACACCCCCAAAACCCCCCCAAAAAAAAAAAAAAAAAAACCACTTGGAAAAACAAACTCACAAATCTAAAGAAACAGACCTTAATGTAATTCTAAGGTGTCACTATTTAAGCCTGCAATAGAAAGCTCTCTAATGAATTCAGTGGGTTTTATATCAAGACATGTGTTCCCAACAAAGCAGCAAAAACCACCAACTACGTTTATGTTAATACCAGCTGCAGCACTTCACAAGCACAGTGCACCAATAAACCATACAAAGACATAATTTCTAAGCTTAAACAACTTCTTTCCTTTAATATCTTCTGAAAGGCTTTTGAAACTAGAAAATCTAATGTGTATGGGAATAGGTAACACTCTATAGCAGTAAGTTTACTTCTAATGGAAGTAGTCTGCTGTGTCTATGGGTAAAAACCCCAGTATCTTTTCATTACAAAGGAGCTTATTGTTACCATACAACTTACTGAGGGATTTCATTTTGCCTCTTTGGTGATCTGTCTGATCTATTAGGAAAAGCACTGAAGTATGGACAACAGACACTTTATTGCAGTTTAGTATTTTTGTAGTCCCTCCTGCTTCTGTAAGGCTACTGCCTATGAATTTCAAATAGTAATAAAGAAAAGTATCTACCAAGTTTCTTACCAAAAAAAAAATAAAAAAAAAAAGGAAAAAAAAGAAAAGTGGAAAAAATGAGGCAAGTTGAGAATCAGGTGTTAGAAATGGTGCTGCAACTCGGGACAGGACTGCTGCAGCAACGCTTGTGCAGAAAAACAACTAAAACAACTGGATCCACAACCTCTAGTACCTACAAGCCACTACACAAATAAATCTTTGTATGAACACTATTAAAGTCCTTCTACACATATTATGCAACATATTCTATATACATTCATAACATATATTTGAAATCCCCACAGCATAACTGTTTCTGTCCAATTAATTTTCGTAGTTGAATGTAAAAGAAAGGACAGGCAAAACTAAATAGTACTTCATCAGTGTTAATTAGCATTGAGAATTAACCAGCAAGTGTAGGAAATCTACTAGTTTTGCAGAAACGCATACAGCATTAAGTAGCATTTAATGGATGCTGATTTTTCAAGAGTAGCAGTTTAGAGATTACTTTCCTTGGATGGGATACCTCAATACTGAATACACAGAAATTAATGTTCAAGAGAACTTGTGTTATGTTGAAAGATGTTGCTAAAAATAGGAATATATATATTTAACAAATGCTTCTGCAGCAACCATAGTCTCAGAGAGAATTAAGAAGTTCCAAAATATCCGTGACATCTGAGCTCTCTGATGCCTATATACTGTCCAGGTGGAAATACTCATCCAGGGCTTCCTGTGCACTGGGAGGGAGATAAATATTTCTTCATATAAGACGTATGTTTTTTCTGGTCAAATTATGCTGTTACATGAGCATCTCCCCTCAATCCTTAAGAAGTTTGAGAACTGCCTACAAAATCTAACATACGATGTGATCCCAAAGATAATTCCTATTTTTAATTTCTTCCCCAACACAGCACCTTTCCATCACGATTGAAAATACAGTAAGTACAGACAGAATTCTGTTGGCTATTTAATGCTGCTCACCTGATTCTTGAGATCCAGCTTTGGGCAGGGACGACCTCCGTTATAAGGCTTCTCCTTGAGCCACTTGTATCGGACTTTCACCCCTGGTCCACAAGAAGAGCTGCAAGGGGACCAACTGGACCAATCGCTTAATTTGCAATCAAACGGGCAAGGGACTGTGCAAGACTCTTCAATGTAACCTAAACCAAAAATTTAAGACAGGTTTTAATCACCTCAGCTAATGAATTCTGATCCTCTGTTGTCTCACAGCAATCTGTGTAATCAACACAAAATGAGAACTTCTGAAAGAGGAGACATTTGGCAGGCTGACAACATCTTCCTAACACAGGATTATGGTATTATTATTTGTAAAGAACAGCAGTGACTAAATCTAATTTCTACTTGATTTAGTCCTATAAAGGCTGTGATAAAACTGACTGATATAAAGAACTCACACTTGCCAAAGTATCTGTTGTGAAGCTGGTGGTCATCAACAGGTAGTAATTATCTTCCCTATGAGACTGTGGCCATAATGCTAGTTATCTCCAGAGCTGGCATAGGCAGGGAGGCAGAGGCTCTCTTCCCAGCTGACAGAATCAGTGGAGGCACTGTGCTGTTAGCAGCTTGCACACATGTGTGAGGGACCTGCCTTCAGTCTGCCAGCTGGAGCAGCACCAAATTCTTAAGTTTAAAATTTTCTCTTTTCCTTTTTTGTGTTGGAAGGGACCTTAAGGATCATCTGGTTCCAGTCCCCCTGCCATGGGCAAGGACACCTTCCACTAGACCAGGTTTCTCAAAGCCCCATCCGACCTTGAACACTTCCAGGGATGGATGGGGCAGCCACAACTTCTCTGGGCAACCTGTTCCACTGCCTCACTACACACACAGTGAAGAACTTCTTCCTTATATCTAAACTAAATCTACCCTCTTCTACTTTAAAGCCATTACCCCTTGTCCTATCATTACTTGCTCTTACAGAAAGTCCCTCTACAGCGTTCTTCTAAGCCACTTTAGTTACTGGAAAATTTAATTCTTTGGAGAAGCAGATGAAACCTGCTTCCCACTTCTTTCTGGTAGTTCTCTTTGTACATCATTTTATACAGCTGTTTTGCCTATTCAAGGCTTCATAAATGGCATTTTGAAGCCTTTTTTCACCTTAACCTGGCTTGATATATAAGTCCTTCCAAGATCATCACCTCTTAAAATCAGAATTCCAGACATCTGAAGGACCAACACGTCAAATTAAAATCCAGCAGGGTTACTCCAGGAAAAAACAAGGTTCCTCCATAGAGTCACAACCCCATAGCTGTTTTAGGAGCTGGCATATGGGAAAAGAGATTTTGCAGACCCCAGTGCTGACCATGGAGCTTCTGGTGGGCAGAAAGGCACTGGAGGGTCAACAAATCCTAAGAGCCTCTGGGAAATTACTGGCACCGGTCTCAGGCTGGCAGTCTGGAATAACTCCTGCATCTTCCTGCTTACCATGCTGCATTCGTTCTCCTTGAGTTTCTATTATCTGCTTGTCATGTCTGTATGTACTATTTTAATTTAAACAGAAAGAGATTTCATGTTAGACCATGAAAGTCAGTGGCTGCTAAGATCAGCCTTTATTAAAGGCAACTTCGACCCTCTGACAGCTCTGGAAACGATGGTCATGGAAATAACTGAATTTCATTCCTACCATATTTCTGATGTTTCTCATTTTTATGCCTTCTTTCTGTTTGCTTTTCATTGCATTAACACTCCCTCTACAACCCTTACCTACAGAATACCAAATTAGCTCATTCAATTACTCTTTCATGAAGGGTTTCCCCACTGTATCAAGGTGACAGTCACTGCAGCAGAGAGGGAAAAAAAACCCAAACAAACCCCAAACAACAAATACCAGAAAAACCCAACACAGAAGCAATTGCCCTATAAAACTCCCAGGCAATCAAGAAAGGTTTCAGACTAATTTAAGTATCCCCTACCAGAAAACCTCCTCTTTCTAGAAGAACCACAAAAAATACTGATGCTGTTTTTCTAAACAGTGCCTTAAAAATGCTAGAAATAACAGTTCCTTCCTTCAGTTCAACGATGCTGTATTTCTTCTTTTTTTTTTTTTTTTCCCTTCATGATGGCACTGTTCCCTCTTCTTTTAAAGAGGCCACCCCACACCCTGACAGCTGCAATCATTTCCCCAGTAATTCATGCTGTAACTCTTCCCCTAAAGCTGCAGACCTGTCCCCATATGGTGTTCTGATTTTTCTTTGCTACCTTTTATCTCCATGTGTTGCATTGCCTTTTCATTTGCAGCTCCAAAGCCACCAGAATTGGGTATCTTACTTATTTCTGACCACAAGAAAATCATGGAGGTGGGGGGGTGGAAGGGGTGGAGAGAGATTGGAAATTACAGAAAACTGAGGTCTAACGGAAGTTGTAGTATTATAGAAACCTTTTTAGGGTTTCCACTTTCAGGGTGGTTGGCATGCAGAGAGTCCACCCCACTATGGTTGCCTATGCGACACACCCTGCTATCCTAGTGGAGTAATGGAGAGTGGAGCAGAGTGGAAACACTGCAGCCTGTTGTACTCCCTGCAGGACTGGCAGCTTGATGGTACCATGCAGCTGACAAGCTGCCCAGCAGTTGTCAAATGGAAACTATAAGAGGTCAGTTGCTAAGCCAACAACTGTGGGAAAATCATAGAATCATAGAATGGTTTGGGTTGGAAATGACCTTAAGATTATCCAGTTCCAACCCTCTGCCATGAGGACTAGACCATGTCATCTAAGGTGCTATCTAACCTGGCCTTTAACACTGCCAGGGATGGAGCATTCACCACTTCTTTGGCCAACCTGTCCCAGTGCAGCACCACCCTCACAGTAAAGAACTTCTTCCATATATTCAACCTGAATTTTCCTTGTTGATGTTTAAGCCCATTATGCCTTGTCCTACCACTTTCCTAGGTGAACCTTGCTGATTATAATCTCATTATAATACTAATGAGACCTCCATCTCAAAGTTACCCACCTCCAAGGAACAACCACCCCTCACTGAGCATGTGCTTTGTAATTTTTATTGTCTATATCTTTAAACAAGAAGTGAGAGAATTTTACACTGATCAATAATGATGTATGACTAGAGTACTCAAGCTCCACCTGAAAACAAACGTGAATGACAGATGGGGGGAGACAGGGCAGACTTCATCATAACTTCTGGGATCAGTCGATGGGCTGAACCTGTTTCCTCCACCACAGGTATGCCTATTGGGTAATAACTTTATCTTATGCATGTTAAATAACTAACTCAAGTTAGCTGTCATTAGTGATTATAGTCTGGTTGTGTATCACTTCAGGCTTGTTTTTGCAGACAGTCTCTATCACCAGCAATCACAAACATTAATTGGTCATGATTCCATATTAATAGTGTGATTCCATAAACTATTAGTGTTGGTCCTGCATGGGCACTATCATTTGCCTGCAGCAGGTAACATATTCAAATAAAGCAGGAAGACCTGCTGAGGGGTCCCCCTCACACTGCTAGCACATTTTCCTGAACAAGTCAGTCAAATCACCAGATCCAGCAGGTCCCTATAACAGGATGCTGACAGACTGGCCAGGCACAAGGGTCTCAAGCTTTCCCGGGGGGCTGATAGCTGACAAAATCTCCCCACCTTTCACATGACAATCATTACCATGGTATTTGCATATATTTCAACTTTGCATGCTTTGTATTCTCATCTAGGTGAGGTTATAGCCATGCACGAACATGCACAAATATTTCCAAAGCAGATTTGCTATTTTTCCCCAAAGAAACTCCCAGATATCCCACTGATATTCTACTCCACCTGCTTAGGTTGCCACTCAAAGCAATTCATAATACATTATGATAAGTAAAAGAAATTTTGTCATGTTAGATTTATGAGAGGCATTTCCCAGGCAGTTCTCCAAAGAGTTCTGTTCTGCTACTGTATGAAATATCATTTTTTCTTGGGTTGTGTGACAGCCTAGGTAATTAACTCTCAACAGAAACAAAGAAAGTGCCTTGTTTCAAAGTAGAATTAGAGGGGTTATCAACTTATCAGTGAAGGCAAAATGGGCGAAGCCCATTGGCAATTCAAGACCTACCTCTACAGTAAAAAAAAAAAAAAAACAAAAGGAAATATAATACAAAAAATTATAAAGAAGAGGAAGGAAAAGTTATAATAAACAAAACTAAAGAAGCCTTTTGTATTCCATGCCTGGGAGATCTCTCAGCAGACCACAGAATTTCTAAAGGTTGCTAAGAGGCCAGTTCATTACCTTTTGAGTTTCCTCACCTATATTTCTAAATTACATTAAGTATAAATAAATAACAGCCAGCTAATAGAACATTAAATTACCATACTACCCAGAGGAAGCCAATTTTGCATATTGAATAATGTTTCAGAATCAAAATGGGAACATAACTTACTTTCAAGCTCTTCTCACAGGCTGCCATTACTTCTATGAATAACTTGGGGGTAATCCTAGGCCGAGATACCCAAGGATCAAAGTTTTCATTCAACAAAAATTTTCCTCCAAAAGTCTTTCTGTGATGTATCCCCTCTGCTCAGATAGGGAATGCCTTTATGGATATCTTTTTATGAGAACTAGTAAATAATGTTGTACTCAGCTCATCCATTGCTCATGAGAAGAGGATGCTGGATTTTTTTTTTTCTCTAGAAGCCAAGCAACGGCTTGCCATTGTCAGGGCACTGAAAAGACACACAATATTCCTAGTATTGGCATGCCTAGAAAACTTGTAACAAGGGAGATATGCTATTAAAAGCAATCTATTAACAAAGAATTCTACATTTAGGGTATTACCCAGAGAAATAATTCTTACCATAACAGAATATGAATAAAGGATATAGCACAAACACATTTTTGAGTCATTGTCACTCAGCCTGAGGAGACTAGCTTAAGGTTGAGTTTATACAGCTGCTTTTGTCAGTGCTATCCCGAAACATCTCGCTCATTCCTCATTTTTCTTTCTTCTGCAGAACCTGGTACCAAAAAGTTGAGTTTCTGAGACATTATATGGAAAAAAAGATGTCCTGTTCTTCCCAGACATATTCAGCCTGTTTTCTATGTGTTCTTATATTATTATTTGAAGCTTCCTTTAACCTCTTTTGGTCCTCAAAATTTCAACCACTGTTAAAATAAGCCTCATTCAATTTAGAAACAACATAGAAGAGCCTCTGTCCTATCTGAACCAAGAGCAGGCTCCAGAACACCACAGAGTTGGAGCTGCACACAAGATGTCACAGGAGATAGTAATAGAAACACCAGTGCATGGCATATTTAAGTAGGCACTTTGAAATATACTACTGGGAATAGTCCTGAATTGGCAGGAAAAATGAGCTGGATGATCAAATAAGCCTTTTTGATGTTTAAGAGCTACCGTGTTATTACTGAGACACTGCCAACATAATGGGATGAACAAATGCATTTACCTAGGCTGCACAGCTCATTTTACTATTGTTTATTCATTAAGAACAATGTGCTTGTTGCTCTACAAGCCACGAATGGAATCTCTTCCTTAAAAAGTCTATAATAAACAAAGCACCCACAGTTTACACAGGACGCACTGTGAAGGCTCAAACACACAGCGTAGCACCACCCATTGCTACTTGTCTCGTTTTTTCTGTGCAGCCCAAGAGACAAAGCAATAGCAGGCAGATGCATAAAGTGAGGATGATGGTCTGGTAGGTGTCAGAGGTTATGGCTCAAATACACAGTGTAAAGACCGTTGTCTCATTTTTGCTGTGTAACCCAAAAGAGCCATAGCAATAGGAGGCAGGTGGTTGATGGGCTGGTAAGTGTTAGCAGTGCAGAAGCACAAAGAGGATGTGCGTTGCACTGCAGCACTGGAGAGCATTTTTGCAGTAGCACAATTTCTTTCCCACCTACACAAAATGCCATATATACCACATCAGACAAAGCCAGCAAGGGGCTGTAGTGTCCTTCCATGTCCCTCTGTATTTTCAAATGGATTGTGGTGGGAGAAGCAGGCAATTAGTAGGTTTACAAGCTAAGACACAGGCTTCCACCTGATTGCTGCACTTCCAAATGATAGATTTGCTGCAGGTGTAAGGTGTGCACACAGCGTTAAGCAACAGTGCCAACAGGATTCCAAGAGGCTGACTTAAAAGTGGTTTGAAAACAAATATTTCTCTAGCAGCTTTCGAAACAGATGCACTTCTAATTGAATTGGCATTAAACCCATTTGTATCATCTCTAACATATTTCATCACTTCAATTAACAAACTTCTAGTGGTTCTATTTTTTTTAGTAAACCTTGAGGTGCTTCATAATACTCAAGGTCATTACTATGAGAGGAACAATTCTGTGCATCACTGCAACCACTGCTGGTAGTAGTGTTACTAATTTCCCTTGAAGTCTATAGGATAAAAGAGATCACCCTTCAAGAAACAAGGGAGCAGCATAGTGGACAATGACACAGAAAAAATGTTTTTAATTACGCAGGCTAAAAGTAAAGGGGGAAAAGATGATTCATTTTGCAATTGATATTCATTTGGTTACTGACTGTGAAATACATAGAATAACACCACTAAATCCATGCACTGCTGAAACTCCAATAGCTAAAGACTTTATAAAGCAAACCTACCAGACCATGGCACTCAGTGAGCCAGATTCTGTTCAGCTGAATCTTTGGGATCTTCTACAAAGCAAACCTTGTGTTTCAATTCAGGTTAAAACTTAGAATCAGGCATTGAGAGCAGTTAAGAGATTAACTCCACCAGCTGATCATAGTTCTAAAGCAACGGCTTTCTCAATGTGCTGCTGATAAGGCAGTCACAAGCCATGGGCCTGCATAGAAGGAGAGCACCCTGGCCTAAGAAATTAAGGTCCAAACATTTAAATCAGCCTTCAAAGGAGGACATTATTAACTGAAGGACACTAAGTAGAATAAGTCTGGGAGTCCAAGTTGCTAACAACTTCAGCTGCATCTGAAAAGGATGCAATATTGCCATGGAACAAACGTTTAACTGTTTGGGGGTTGGTTTTTGGTTGGTTTGTTTTATTTTTGTTGGCTTGTTTTTTGGGTTTTTTTTGTTTGTTTTTTTTTTTTTTTAATATGAAAGAATTTGAGAGATTTTGTGCATTATCAGTTTGGTAGCTGTGAAATTTAAGAGATAATCTAATGAACACATTCAGTACGTGCACAAGAAAAAAAAATAAAATAACAACCCCAGAAAAAAGCCTTTCACATCAAACATTTTGCAAAGCTCAAATAATTGACCCTTAGCTAAATTATTCTCACTTGCTCTTCTCAACAAAGAGGCACATGCTCTCATTATCTCATAGCAGACAGTATAGATTCTAAATAAACAAGAGAAAACTTGCAAAAAACGTTGGTAAGTTTAAAACATTATTGTTATTGAAATTCATCCAAAGGTTGGTTTTATTGCTGAATTTCACAGTCTTTATAAATCCTGATGAGGCAGTTGTGTTGATGCTGACTTTGCATTACGACTCCTAATTTCTTTTGATTTCGTATTATGTTTTCTTCCTCAAAGAATTTGCAAGCTTACACTTTGTATTATATATGACCATAATAGCTGATATATTTAACATTTTAACTAAACAAGGAAATCTCTATTAATTAGCACATTCCTTGTAACAGATTGTAGAATAAGCTGAGAACTCTTCTGGAGACAAGAAACTCATCTGCTGCCTTCTGAGTCTAAATAAATAGTGCAAGTAAATAGGACTACACAGCAGGCATTCATCTCACAGAGTACTTTGGATGCACAGAGGCAGAAATCTACTTCACAAATGTGTCTAGGCTCCAAAAACCAGCTGTGGAAATGATTCCCACTCCTGATGGGATTCCACCCTAGTGAAGGGGTGGTCTGGCTGCTTGGGAGCCTTGATATCTTACGAAAGTCCTTACTCAAATAAAAAATCATCTGCAGGGTTCAATAGTAGTTAGCATAGTAGCTCAGCTGTGGTTTTACATACACTTTGTTCATCACCCAACCACTGGGAAAATCATCTATTTTGTTCAAACAAAATTGAGTAGCTTTTTTATCCTTACTAGTGTCGTCATCCTCTGTATATCAGGAAAGAAACTCACTCCACTGTACTTCATTATGAATTATTTAGCATACATTCTTCAGGCTACTCAATTTATAATAAAAGCAGATTTTAAAACAAGCCTGAGATAGTGTTTATTTCTTATTATTATCATGAGATTTATAGAATAAACCAAGACTTTTTTTTTAAGGGTTGAACATACTTCCGCAGTATATCACAAGGGCAAAATTAAATTGTCCAGACCATCAAATTCCCCTCTTTCTCCTACATCTTACTTCTCTCAGTGGCCCAACTGCACAGTAGCTCCAAAAATAGATGTGCATTGCAGAGTGCTCTGAAGATCAATATAGACTTGGGCAATTTGGACCAGGCAGGAAGCATCTTCCAGAGCCAAGGGTCCATCACTGGGAGAAAGCTGCTGCCAAATGTCACCAAAAATATCTACCCCCATCAGTAAATCATATAAGGCCTGAAGGTGAATGCTTTCAGGCTCTGCTGGAGCACACTAAGAAACTCAATTGCAGAGTGTGGGGGCCCTCCGTAGACAGCATATTTCTGCCAGTTTCTGAAGTTACAATGTTACGCACTGTCAGCACAATATGCCACCTCATTTCAGCTGCCAAGCTGCAACCCCAAGACACAGACAAGCCTCATTTAGACAACTTCCCTTGGACAACAACATGACAGTTTCCATTTTACAGAATGGGAAATACTGATGCATTTCCTTGTATCCTGATAATCAGCATGTATTATGCATTATAATACTGCTTTTATTTCAGACAAAATAATGCACCAGATGACTCTGCAAAAAAAAAAAAAAAAAAAAAAAAAAAAAAAAAAAAAAAAAAAACAAAAAACAAACAAAACAAAACAAAAACCCACAAAACAATTAGACCCATTTGCAATTAATGTCATCAAGAAGGCTCATAACAACATGAAGGAAAACTTTTTTTCTTTTCCTTTCTTTAAATGTATGTTCCTAGTCCTTTAATTCACAAACTCAAAAGGTATCATTGAGTGTAAAAGGGCCTCTGTTCAAGCACAGGTCGCGCAGGCATTGAAAAGGCAGGGAGAAGCTTCTGAAACCACAGTGAAACTCACAGCCCTCCTCCCTGCCAACATAGGAGGCGAGTGACACAAGTGACCTCTCAGATCAATACATTTAAATCAATACACTGCCTCAACTCCTTCTCATCTAATAGACACTAAATGAGAAACCTAACTACATGCTTTAATTATACTGGCGCTGTTTTAAAGATGCCAGTTACCATTACCAGCATTAGGAAAATCTGTGAGCACTTTCCCATATGCAGGGTAACTGCTGAGAAGGTCAAGCCTGCTTGGATAAGGAGTTTCACTCTTGCTAATAGAGGTCACCTTGCTACACAAGCAGGGACACAAAGGCATCTGACCTCTTTAAATAAAGCTGTACTACAAAAAACATCTGATGGAAACAGGATTTTAAGAAAGGGAATAGTCCTGTTTTTTCTACAGCATAGGCACAGGGAGGGCAGTACAACTAATTTGGATGATGGAAAACCTTGAGATGGAAATAGGACATTTTTGTGACGTTAGCACAGAGTATTGATGTAATGAATTCCTGATAGGCTTTTGTTACAATTTTGCAGTATGACTTTGAACACTCCGATTGTGTATTTCAACCTCCTTTGCTAGAGAACTTCAACAAATTCAGACAGAACTCAAAAGCGATGCAATCTTGTTAAATAATACAATTTTTAATGGTGACTCATCCATGTTACCAAACACAAATGAGTTCCAGTATTTCCATAGGGAATCCCTGTCCCTACTGAGGGATATTAGAAGTTTTGCAAACCAGGCTCTCAGTAACTTAACTTACACCATCCCCATTTGCAAACCTTGGAGGACAGAGAGATTTCAAAGTATGTCTCACACCCAGGAATAGACTAAGGTAGGACAAATTCTCAGTTACTCATCAATATCATCATGATAATCCTGAGAGCAGCCCAAGCTGAAGTTTAATTTTATCCAGATTTCCTAATTCAGGCTCATTTCGTCAAATCTTCTAAATTCAGCAGTTGCTGTGTTTCTCAGATGCTCTCCCAAATTCTTTGATCAAGCAGACTACATAAGGCACCTTAAAAGATGTCCAGTACGTGCTCACCTCCCCCTGTCATGCTAACTTTATTTCCATATGCAGCACTCCAGCAAACACACTGCTTATCAGGCAGTCAGCTCATTTTATTCAGACATGTGCAAAACCTGGAATTCTTATTTTTTTAGGACTCTCATTCCATACAAACAGAAACACATGGTGTTGCTTCTGAAGATCTTCAGAACATGTCAGATGTGAAACCTTTTAACTTTCACTGAAATCCACTAGAAAGCCTACTATGTCCAACTGCCTCAAGACTCCCCACCAGCAGTAAAGATTGTAAAGATGTAAACTGCAACTTTCCACTTGCAAATGATCTGTCATCTGTTTATTTGCCTAAAATTCCTGTTCATCAGAGCTGTATAAAAGGCAATTAGGCTAAAAACACTGCAAAAACCCCCATGGAGTACATAATTCATGAAAAGACTTAGGCTAACCGGTATTTTTTTTCATACTTCCAATGGAATGACACATAGGAAGAGAAAAATAATTATACTAAATCTGTCTTTGTATTGTAACATTTTATTAGAGCCTTGTTTTATAGCAGGCTGTATTTGTGACAAATGCATCCTTAAGGACAAAGACACAAGCCACATTTCAAAGAGGTATTCTCAGAAACCAGGGCAGTAGATTGTCCATTGCATTAACTCGCTATCAAACTTTCCTAAACCTCCAATAGACTATTTCTACACCAAGTGACTATTTCTACACTAAAAACATTCCCTACTCCCATAGAATCAACCTGTCAAAAATAGACAAAAACTGACTGAGCCTAATAATAGAAACAAAAGGCACCAACATGAGCAAGGGTGAATAGCAGTAATCCTCAACTGTCATCAAACACAAGAAAGCCTGTTTGAGGTTAGTAAAAAAATCATTCCTTTGCATAGCCTGGTATTGCCGCCTCTTCAAAAGGGTCACTTTATGGAATGCAGCAAAAAGCATACAAGAAATTTGGGAAAAAAGACATGATATAAAGATTTGTATTTAGAGCCAAGGAGTAACAACAGACATCATAGTGGCTAAATACAGCACTACAGAGGAAGCTGCTCAAATAGCTAATTGTTTAAATATTTCCTCATAAGATACTCTAAGAAGATAATGATCTGGAAGTGTGAGCATTTCTATGTGCTAATGCCTCAGGGAAAGTCCTAACTTGCTTTAAATAAACTGCTCTGATAGCCCGTTTGACCCACTCAAAAATAATGTTTTTGAAGGCCGCTTACCTTTGATTCTATTGCCAGAAAAACATAGAAAACAGCAATGTCTGAACAGTTGTCTTGTGATCCAGTTTCACTGGATAAGTCTTTTTAGCATCCAGGAAGGAAGAACTGTGGCCAAATTTTCATATGGCAAATAGATTTTAGAAGACAGGAAACAAAAACACAGGGAATAAATAAGTGTTCTTTGAACACTGTTATAAATATGTAAAAATCCTTAGTTAAACAAGAAATGGAGGACAGGTTCTTTACAGGCTCTGTTTCTGTGCTTACAGCTTCCCTGGCAACCACAGCTGTAATTAAGAGTGTCACTGCACACCCGAGGAGATGTGTAGAAATGTCAAAAAAAGGTCCAGAGGAGAACCCAGCCAGGATTTCGGGGCTAAATTTAGAAGCTATTTAGCTTTGAGATAGCAGAAAAACAGTCAAAGGTGGCTGTGGCTTTGAAGAGTCCTGAAATACAGGACAGAGGGGTAGAACAGCCCCATTTGCACCTGGCAACACCTTTCAGTTACCTGTGGTCCAAACTCAGCCTTAATTCCCATGCCAGGGGATGGGACAGGCAGAAAATAAGGTGAAATTTAGCTGATCCATTTGTTTTGGGGTTTTTTTATTTTTTTTCTCGAGTAGTCTTTAAAAAGCTTTGTCCTGATAAGTTATTTCTGTAATAAAAAGGCCACAGAGAGATATAGTGGTTTTGGCTGAAGTAGAGTTAATTTTCTTTACAATAGCTAATAGCATGGGGCTATGCTATGGATTTGTGCTAAAAACACTGCTGATGACACAGGAATGTTTTAGTTACTGCTGAGCAGTGCTTACAGAGAGTCAAGGATTTTTCTGCTCCTCACCCCACCCCACCAGTGAGTAACCTGGGGCTGCACAAGCGGCTGGGGAGGGACACAGCCAGGACAGCTGACTCCAAACGACCAAAGGGTTTTCAGACCATATGGTGTCATGCTCAGCATGTGAAGCTGGGGGAATGTCATGGTTTAAACCCAGCCACACAGCTCATTCACTCACTCAACCCCCACTTTCTCGCC
>JBAFWW010012350.1:0-27612 GCA_036873685.1 Agapornis canus
GTCCCCTGATCATCCTTGTGGCCCTCCTCTGGACTTGCTCCAACAGCTCCATGTCCTTCTATTGATGACACTGCACAAAGTGCTCCAAGTGAATTCATGATCAGAACAATTCCAGCCAACTGGTGTCAACACTGTGGTACACGACACACTTGGATAGCAGTGCCAAGAAAAAGCCCAACATTTAGCACCATGTAAAAAAGCCAAGTAGAAAGTGATATGATGAGTTAGTTGGCAAGTAGCCTACCATATACTGCTACTTCCTCTTATTGCACATCATACCTAGCTATATACACACCAACAATGACTTAGTTGGCAAAATAACATGAAATCCTTGTCTGCTGATGAGAGAAGGAAAACCATCCTCTTACCTTCAATGGGTTTGACAATTTGCAGTTTTTCTGGTAGGAGAACACGGAGGTTATTGGAGTTGGCAGACAGATCTGTGACTTCTGAGTTTGTGCCCAAGGAAAAACAGCTTTCTGTGGGTGTGCTGCAGCCACTAGCCCCTTCTTTCTGATCAGCCAGCAAAAGCATTTTTCGCTCCCATTCCTGCTCAAAGAACTGCTTCTCACTCAGGTAGTTCTGACGCCGGAGAGAGAGCCTGTGCAGAGCTGTGACTAAGTCATTGTCTCCAGGGATTCCCGGCTGGCCAGGATTACGAGTGTCTCTGTGAGAAACGTCAAATAATAATAGATATTAAGACCATTAAATTAACTATTTCTCTCCTGCACAGCAGAGTTCCACTCTGGAGTTAGTTCTGAATCAGTTAGTTTAGAAAGAAGGTCACAGGCTGTATTTCCTACTTCAAATTCTTCTCAGAGCTGCTCCTCTGGGTCTCCCGTGCATGGCTCTCCAACTGGTGTATGCCAGACTGAAAGGGCTTTGCTGTCATAACAGCACTTGACCTATTAGATCCAGGGATTGGCAATGGGGCAGGAAAGGAAGCGGAACGGCCACGAGTGACATTAGCAACTCTGACAGTGTCAAATACTCGTTTCTGTTGATCCCTGCAGAAAAGACAAGCAAACAAATGTGGTTTTCATATTAATTTTTGAAAAGATATAATAAAGGAAAAGCTCTGAAAACCAGAGTTTCATAAGTCTGCAGAGACCTGACTAAAAAGATTTCAGCCCAGAAAAACAGGATTGCCCAAGACATTCATGTTTTCAGTACCATTGCTCTACTAAATATCAGAATACCACTCAGTCTGACCTGAAAGACCTGGACCTTTGTTGAAAATCATCTGAGCACAGATTTGATTTATTTAATTTCTACATTCTGTCAGAAGCATATATACAATTTATTACTTCTTGCTCAGAAGTAAGAGGTTTTCAGGGCTTTGGAAATCATGACTCTTGAACCTATAATTTCATTTGCCTAAGAGTTTCTCTATAAGTATTAAAAGGGATAAAACTAGTGCTGTGCCTCAGAGAACTTGCATCAAAAATCTCACAAATTAAAGAATGAAAAAAACATCCTTTCAGCAAATTCCCAGCTTCCTCACAGAATCAAACAAGAACAGTAGATACCAAAGTTTTAAAGATTAGCAAATACTACAAAGCTTTTTTTTAGGTAGAAAAATTCTTATGGAGGGAATATGCACTTCTATAGATTTCTAGAGATCAGTTTCATCTTACTTAATACAAGCATATGGGAAAATATTGAAACAGCACATAGAGATCTGAAAACATACTTTTGCTTGGAGAGAACAGATTCATCACCCTGACTCAATTCCTTCCGCATTGTCCCTTCAATTTCTGCTGCAAGAGAATCCTAGAGAAAAACGGACACCAGAAGAGTTGACAAACTAGGCTGAAGTCTTTCCCCTCACTACTTCAGCATAACATTCCTCTAAAAATACTCCCAAAAAATCACCATTTGTATCGCCGATACCAGTATGTTTTGGACAACTCTTTTGGTCTCTGAAGGAAGGACTTGGGGGTAGTTATTCACCATAACTATACCTATGTGTTACCAGCATGGATTCAGTTCTCATTAGCAACATCTCATTTTCTTGGTACTCTTCTTGTTGGCTTCTTAAGATAAGCTACGAGTGTAAGAGCACTGCTACGAGTGTAAGAGCACTGCTTAAACTGAGCACTAGCTGTAGCACATGCCAATTCCCTTATTTAACAGAAAAGGCATACAAAAAGGAAAAATAATTTTAATATCACAATGATATTAATGTGAATGGTTAGTTTCCCCAATACATACAATTAAAAACCCATTGCCTACTACTGCTGCAGCTCCTGTAATGGCTGTTTTACTCATATAGTTGTATGCTACTACAGGCCATATGTGCATGCAACACTAGCGGTATTTATTACCACAAGAAATGCTCCACATGACTGGGGGTGGCAGAGACAAGCAACAGATCTGGCTCTGCTACGTAGCGACTTCACTTCTTCCTGCGATTCCTGCAACATCCCTAAACACTCTGCATTCCGATCTTGCAACTCATGTAGCTGAAAGAGAAGAGAGACCATTACATGATGCCAGAAACCTTCAAAGAAAAGGCAGAGTGAAACTTAACTCCTACAGAAACCTGTAACAACTGATTCAACACCGTAATGCATTTCCAACAGCATGGCACATGCCAACATCTGGAATGGACAATAGCTAGCAAAGCACCTGCACCAATTTTAAAGGTGAAGCATGAAGTCCAGATTAAGACCCAAAAGAGGAAAAAGTATGGGAAAATGCATCAGAAAACTCTGCAAATGCATTAACTGCTGATGCAAATGAAGCAAAAAAGAGAACTTCCTTACAATCTAATGAGCTACAATACTGTTGATATCATCAGTAATATTAATATACTAAAATGCTCTTTTTCTCATAAGTACTATGAATCGTAAGACCACCCTACTTGAAATGCATTCCTTGCATTTCATATTCCTTTGAACTACAAAAGTATTTGTGCAGACTTATATAATTATTCTTTTCTGCCAATCATATGACTCCAATCACAATGAAAAATGAAAAGCCCATAATAAAAAAAAACCAGTGGTTCCCATTCTCTCTTAGTTTTCTTCCTCTTGTATCCTATTCCAAACATTTATGTAAATGTGTATATAGATATGTATAATAAGCCTTAAGTACCTCTGCTGTGAGTTGTCTCTGAGCATCTTTGGAAGCTTGTAAGTGAAGTTTCAGCTCCTCCTTTTCAATCACATGCTGAAAGCACAAAGAGGTGCTCATCATTTTCTCAGCCAATTTCCCCCAGTTGACCCTCTGTCACACTTTCCTGAAACAGCCACTCTCTTGCAGTGTAACCCCTTGGCTTGCAAGTCAAGTTTTACCTGCTGTAAGCACTGGCGTGCACACACACACGCACAAACACTCTTCATCTGAATTCCCTTACTTCTTTGAGTTTATGTTGGAGATCAACAATCTGAGACAAGAGGGATGAGATCTCTTCCTGGTAGCGAACTAACTCCTCACTCTTCTCTGATAATTCCTCTGTTATTCTACAGATTTGAGCATTTGTTTGCCCTACAAAACATGAAATCAATGGAGAGCTTTTACTAACATATGATAAAAACACAAAATAAACACAAAACCCAGAAAAGATCAGAGAAAGTAAACAATAATCTGCAACGTAACCAATACTCTAGGAAATCAATTCTTATGTACTATTCTTATAGTGCATAAGAATAGGTGTCTTTGAATATCCGTAAGGGTTAAATGGTGAGGAGGAGGAGAAGAAAGAGAAGTAACTTCAAATGCAGGTGTAACATATTAAGAGCTATATAGAACCTGAAATACACGTCACAAGTATATGAAATGACCATAATAAAATCCAAGGTAAGCTGCTGTAAAAAATGTCAAGTTACACACTAGCTCATGACAAGACCAGATTTGTAATATGCTGAAGAAGTCAGCCTTTGATCTTGGTATTAACTACCATTTCCTGTAAGCAAAGGCATTTTCTCAGACCATGTCAGTTATTAACATACACCTATTTAGGTTTTGATTCTGGTCACTATCTATTCCCCAAAGACCTACTGCATACGATTTCCCATTTCTTTTTTGCTTTGAGCAAGCAATTCATCAAATTGTACGACAAAGCAACTCAAAAAGCCGAAGTATTTTTGTGCAGTTAGTTTGGCTTTTCACACTTGCCCTGGAAGTATATCAAAATCATGTTAATTTTGACCAATCTTGCATAAAGGTGATACCACAAATTTCGTGGTTATTGTACATCACATGTTTACTGCAGAACAAGATCCTGCCCATGGAGCTGTGGACATTTAAGCTCATAGCCAAATACCTTTCTCCTGAAGATAAAGATTTTGACTAGACATACCTCAAGAGAAGATTGTTTGTGTGAGTCAAAAGTACCTAGGATGCCCACATGTACTACAGAATTAGACAAAACAAAAATCACAGATATTCTCATAGGAGAGCTTGCATGAAATACCTCCTATTTGCAAAGGATATATATTTTCTCAGAGGGACAGAATAACAACTAAGTATGCATCAATTCATAGTATTTTATGGTCATCTGGAACAAGAAAAATCAAGCAGCAACCCAGTCTTCTTTATGGTGGTTGTATAGAAAACAAAAAATCTACTTAAAATATAAGCTGAAGTTTTTTGCACGAAGGAAGGAGCACACATCAAATGAGTACAGCTAAGAAAACTGAACCAGCAGGTTACACAATCACCACACAAAAAAGGATTGTTTCTTATTGTTTCAGAATACTTAACAGGCATTTGTATAAGAGCAGCTGCAATTCTTTGCAAATAAGCCCTCCCTGCAGCACATATGGGGCAAGTGTTCTAGAAAACGTAAAGCACTCATCAATTTAAATGCTTTGGTTCACAATACAATATGTATTTAAAAAATAAACTAATGTGTTTGTAGATATACAGTAACCTATAATGAGCATGTAAGAGTCTGTGCACTGATACCTTTCAGTGTCAATTGTACAAAATGCTCTATTCAAGAAGTGTATTTTGTTGATTTTCCAGTGTCTGTAGTCTTCTGTTTAGGAGTCTAATGGACATTAAATATTGTGTTCATTTTCTCTCTCTAAACAGAGTACACAGTACCTTGAGTTGGATGTCAAGAGTGAAACTTGATGAAATATAGAAACAATTTTGCACTTGGGTAAAGAGCAAAACTTGAATAATTGGCATAAATTACAGTGATAACTACGAAGCTGTATGCACTAGGTATTTAAAATACCATTTTGGCATTGCAAGATACAGCCTGGATACTCACGCAGCTCTTTGACACAGTCATTGACCAGCTGCTGTTCCTTCTCTTCATATGTAATGGTTTCTGTCTTCAGATGGCAAGCCTTCAAGAAAATAATTGGTATTCCAGTTTCAGTTTAGCTATACATATATTGATGTTATAATTTCTTATTTCTAAAATGCTTGAAAGTGAAGAGTCTCCCCTCTATCATTTCTATGAATCTGGACCTGGCCCATGTCCTTGAACTGCACGGGTCTTTTGAATGAAAGACAGACAAGATGAACAAAACTTGACCTCTTGCTTCTAATACAAAAAATGTTGCAGAAACATGTAGCCTGGTAGGGAAAGTAAACCAATACCCAGTAATAAGAGTAAGCAACTGAATTTGCTTCGAAACTTCTTAAGGCAAAGAAATCTTGAAAACTGAATAATATTAGGCATATCTTTGATTGCATTGAAAAGATCTCAGTAGAACAGCTTTTCTCCATATTCCCCAACTAGTCTAGATTGTAAATTTTCTGGGCCAGAGACTGAGTATCACAACAGGTCTAAATAACACCCAGCATACTACAATCCCTTCTTCCTTTTCAGCTGTGAAGATGATGGGAGGTTTATATTGGATAGTAGGAAAAAGTTCTTCAAAGAAAGGGTGATCAGGCATTGCAACAGGGAAGTCATGGCATCACCGTCCCTGGAAGTGTTCCTAAAATGTGTAGATGAGGCCCTCAGTGATATGGTTTACAGGTGGTATTGGCAGTCCTGGGGTAATGGTTGGACTTGATGATCTTACAGATCTTTTCCAACCTCGTTGATTCTATGATTTTATGATTCTATGATAATACTGTTCAGGTAAGTCTTCTCTATTCAGGGCTGTTTGCCACTGACTCATCAAAACACTTAGTAAATGGGTCTAAAGATTATCCAAGCAAGTAGAAGTACAGCTACACAAATGGAGACAAATACACTTCTTTACATAATGCTACCACATGAAAAAAAAAAACCAAAACAAAAGGCCATTTGAAGTCAGTGAAGGTTTTGTTGTATCACAGAATTATAGCAGTCTCTTTTCAACTCCAACTGTTGGTTCCACCGCTTTCATAGCTATTCTTTTGTCTGGCCATTTAGTCTGTATCCTTGTAAAGGCACAGGGCCTGTATTCATGTTTTATACACAAGACATACCAATTAAAATACAGAGACTAATCATATCAGCAAATCAAGTCTTTAAAAGAATATGAGTAGAATCTTATTAATCCTTATGATTGAATGACTGACAAAAACGTAAGGCAACACAGTGGAATTCCCAAAACACTACTAATCACAGTCAGATTTATAGTAAAACAAGTTGCAGAAGCTTAAGGGCCTGATGGGTCTATATACTTTTGCTGGGTCCTTACATATGTTCCCGTATTCTTTCACATAAGGGCATTAACACTGCTACAGGGCTCTGGAGGTAATGACGAGTAGTGAAGAAAACAGAAGGCTGTGGGGGTGGAAGGAAAGCATGTGGGTATGATTTGTGTACAGGGATACAAAACAGTTATACACGTCAAGAAAAACCCAGATGCTGGATTTTTTAACCATCCTGATCTCTTTCATATCCAGCACAGACGGTATACACTGTAAGTAGGATATACCTTCGATCGGAGAGCAAGGTTCTCCTCTTCCAGCTCTCTGAGTTTATCTTGCAAGACATCCAGCTGCAGCAGATCATGTGGTACATTGAAAGACTCATTGAAACGAAGTGGTGTGGAACAGCTGGAATCTGTTTCACTCTCCTCAGAAGCAATTGAAACAATACGAAGCAGGTCATCCTTCTTTGACAGTTCATGCTGCAGCTGGTTAACCTATAGCAAAAGAAGATCACCAGCCTGTGAAATATACTTTAGCTATACAATAGTGCAGTGTATTAATTATGCAGCCTCTTGGAATATCATTGCTTCAGTCTACAATGCGATTAAAAATAACTCACAGGTCATGATCAATTTATTTCTATTTGCACACAAGATTGAGCCTCTATTTATTTTATAGGAAGTTTACAAAATCCTAACATCAACACTGTAAGGGAGACTGAAAATTCAAGGTAACACAAGAATGGACAACAAAACCTACTTTTTTAATAATTTACTTCAAAATGATTTTCCAGCTGCTTTAATATGTGTTTGCATTTTATCATACTATCATTTTGATTATGACCATTTTTCTGAACTGTAACTTCCAAGCTACACATTAAATGAACTGTAGGGCAAATAAAAACATGAGAAGGGACAGATCTCATTTTGATATGTTCTATATTGCATATCTAAATTTTTATACAAATACGTAAGTTTATGCTGTCCTACAGCTAATCACAAGTATGTTTTACCAGCACACTGTTTTATATGAGCAGCTGAATTGATTTCACTGTACTTAAGACTATATCTGTTGATCCCAGGGTTAAAAAACTTGGGATACCTTATTGTTTGTCAACTATTAAATTCTTTTTTAAGAAAGAAAAACTAAGAAAAGATTAGATCAAGAATCTGTGCTTGAAGAGATGGAGAAAAGACCTTGAGCAGAATTCAGTTTTCATCACACTTCATTTACCTATTTATTTTTGGTGTAAGCATCCCAAATTAAGCCAGCTCATTTTCTGGCTGTTTCCTGGCCTGTGAAGTTGTTATGTAGCAGGTCATATCAGATACCAGCTACTTATTTTGACTTAGATAATTAGATCCTTAGTTTAATGGTAGGATATCTGATTGATGGTCAAAACAACCACTCTGAAGATGCAATCCTGCTGTAGATGTATCATAATAATACCTAACATTCTCGTAATTTCTCAGTAATTACATACGTAGTCTTCACAGTCAATTCTTGGACTAAAAAAGCTGACTGAACAATGACAGGTAAGAGAATGACATCTAAGCATACTTCTGTAGTTTGAGAGCTGCAATTACCTGCTTTCACAATGTCTTACCATCATTAATAAAAAAAAGGAAAAAAAGGAAAGAAAGAATAAAGTGGGGGTGGGGAAGGGAAGATCACTCACTCGATCTAGAGTTTGCCCTAACTGTTCTTCTAGTGCTTCGTTCTGTTCCGTCAGCAGGTGGTTTCTCTTAAGGAGGGCTTGTCCAATTCGAGCTGCCAGTTCCAGGTCCCGATCTTTCTGCTCATGAAATGAGAACTGATGTCTACTTTTGATCAGATAAGGTTTACATTCAGAGTAGTTTTAGATCTTTCTAGCTGTTGTTTAATGAATCATCACTCTGAAATCCCCCTTCATTCTCAAATGGATCAACATCGTTAAAACAATGACTTCATCATTTGTATCCTGAACATAGGCATAACTGTTTCTTAATACAGAGCATTCTCTTCCACAATCATGTGCAGTTAACAGGGTGAGGGGAAAGCACCAAACCTGGGGACAGTTTTGTTTTTTGTCCTGAGTACTGGAGATTTTATATGGGCTCTGATAAATCATATGAAGAAGCAACGTTAACTTAGGCCCGTAGTCTGTCAAGTGACACTTTCTCCAGAACAGGCTGCTCAACTTGAATAACAATGACTTGGTAAAAGCAAAGGAACAACAGGAAAGCAGAAGAAAGCTGTTTCTTTCTTACACTCACTGGCTCCATGAGTGACCATAGTTTTGCTGATTTTTATTTAAATGGGCAGCTTCTCATTACCTATGTGTTTGATAAGCAGCTCCTGAAGATAACGGAGCCAAAATTTCCAGTAGCTGAAAAAGCTCTTCCTCAAGTACATGTCCTCAAATATATTAACATTGCATTACAAAGATGAGCATACCTCAGCCAACAGATGTTTGACCATGTCAGCATCAGTGTAGGCTTTCTGCTCCACATTATCTGCGCCAAGAATTGAGAAGAGAGAAACATACTTACTAAAGTAGCTTAAGTACTAGACAACTGCTGGGAAGGGAGAGAGTTAAAACTCAGAGGATGATGTTTACATACAAACACAGTAGTTACTTAGTTAATGAAACTAACAGAGGCTATGAAAATGCATCTTAGCTTCACAAATATGAAACAATACTCATTTGGGAGACTGATACAGTGAAGTATTGAACATTTACAGCTTTCAGCAATATTTGTTAAAACCTGAGGTACTTGCACATCCTTCGGAATTAGGGAAAGAAGAAAAATCTCTTAAGATCAACTTTTTGAATACATCTAAGCTATTAAATCATCAAACCTGCTGTGGAAGAGGGAAGAGTATATTGGAGCATACCCAAATATAGCTGAACACACCTGCAGACAACAACCCTTGAAACAAAACTTCCATTAGTGACATCTATACACAAGAAGAATGGATACCCCAAAGACTAATCATGAAAATGTATTTATTAAATGCTCAATCATCTTGGAAACAGCTTAAAAGAAATGGGGAAATGTATGTCTGCATTTTAGATGTAGATGTAAATCCTACTTTACTGATAAGAGTGACTGACATTAGAAGAGTTTGTAAATCTATTAAAGAACTCAGAATAAATAGGATTTGAAAAACAGAACTGAGTGAAAAATAACGAAAGCATGAAGAATTTGTGACAACTCTGAGCAAAACACAGTGCTCAAACACAAAGCACTGGTCTGCTCTAGTTTTTGTCCTGAGAAATAGAAGATGCTAGTAAAGGAGAAATCTTAATTACCTTGTGCAAATTTGTGAGATCCAGCCAAGGAGGAGGAAGGAAGTTCAATAAGAGCTAGAGTGACAGGAAATGAAAGACACAGCAAGGGGGAAAGAAAAATGAGGATAAAGAATTAAAATGTAAGGAAATATGCAATTTTTTTGCAGGCATCCACCACTACCAAAAGATAAATGCATGTGCAAACACAGTTTTTATACTAGTATATCTTTCTTAGAACTTTTAAAGAACAATTTAAACACGATTTCCTTCAGGAGCAGAACTACACATCTCACTTGCATGTGCTAGATGCTTATCCATGTCTAAGTCCAAGAGAAATCTGCTATTTTTTGCTTTATGGAATAAAGACTATTAAAGTAAAGAAGGCAGCAATACAAGTTTAAGAAATACAGAGTATCTGCTTCGACTGAAGGTATAAGTTAACCTGTTTTGAAACTAATTCCATCATCACTGCACTGCAGAATGAGATTACTATGGATTTGGTCTAAACCTATTTCTGAAGATTTCTTGACTCTTCTACCTTGTTTAAATCCTATTCATACTCTGAATACACAGTACTCCTGGCTCACAGCTTTTGTTTGTTCTTGTTGAGAACTGCATGCTTAGTTGTAAGACAGTGAATTACCAAGCTGAAATGCACACTAAATTTATTTACAGATGTTATGAGCTATGTACATCCTTTATATAATGTCCATAATTAACCTTTTAAAACATAACACTAAGGGGCTATGCTAGGAGCAAAGCCAAGTTGTGTTTCAGCATACAAAGAAATTGTCTTGCAGTCTTGAAAGACAGCAGAACAGAAAGAACAATGCAGAAGAAAAAGGTTTACTTAATTCTTTCACTAAGGTTTTAACACAAAAAGAACTCATACTAAAAAAACAAACACTTTATCAATCAGATCAGTAGACATAAATACCCAACACATGCTGTTCAACTATTTAGGAGCTCTTAACTTACAGCAGGGTCATTTACTAGTTGTATTTCTAAGCAGGGCAAAACCAGAAACTCCTCACAAAATTTAAAGTACTCATCTATCAGTAGAATAATGTTCATTTGGGAAGCCAATTTTACTGTACCACTTGGTTGCTGATGCTGGTTGCCGAGAGGGGACTCCAAACTCATCTGGCTTACTACTATTAGGAAAATTCACTGCAAATACATAAGTTTCAGCCATTACAGGCAAAATATTATAGCCAGTTCTCCTACAGTAACTGTTTTCACTAAACGATTTCAAGTTAAAAGTATCTATCCAGTGCTAAGTCACCTTAACACAGATTTACACACAAGGTTACTCAGGTAGGTAGGTTCCTAAAATCCAAAGCAAATATATTTACTCTGATAAATGAAATCACAGAACTAACAGCTTCAAAACTTAGCTCTATATATACACAATCTTTGTTATTTTCTCACAGTGCAGGATCAAAATTATACATAGTTTGTTATAATTCTCTCTTGTGAACACGCACACATGCAATCTCTCTTCACTCACCTTGCCAACTGAAAGCTGCAAGCAACTCTTCATTTTGCTTAACATTCTTATTCTGTTGTGCCATGTCCCTTTATTCACACACACAGTAGTTCCAAAGACAGATGTTTTGTAATTCAGGGCTTCTTACGCTACCACAGTTGAAGTAGAATGTACTCTTCCACCCCACTGAAAACACTGTCAATGGGAACTCAACTGGTCATTGGATAAGCCTTCTAATAGGCAGCAGGAGTCATAAAAAAAGGAGGAGCTCAAGTACAGTAACTCTTGTGTTGTTGGTGGTGGTGGTTTCTATTTTTCTCTTGGATGTCAGCTACAAATTCCCTCAAACCATCAGTTTAACATTCTCTTTAGGAAAGTTATAAAAATGTTTCCATACCAATATGGTGAGGGGCAGAGAAACACATAAAGCCCCCAAGTTATGCTTCAAGAGTATGATTATCACATTTATTCCCTAACATTTCACCTAAGCTATTCAGCAACGATTATAACTACATCTTGATTCATATCTGTATTTGTCTGGGATCTTCCCAGTATCTCCCTGTAAGCTAGTATGATGATTTATTCTCTTTGGACAATTTCTAGAAGACACATAAGCCATATTTATCTTGAGTTTATATGCCTCAGCAGTTATGACAGTGTTCTTAAATGATGCAATTAGCTCTGTATGTAATGCCTAACAGTTATCTTTTAACTTAATTGCAGTTATTGTGACAGCTCACTTATGATAATGTCAAGAAAGCATTTATGACAACTGGTCAAAAAACTCTCACTAACAGTTTACTATTTCCACAGGACGTTTTCTATTGTTAAAAAGAACTTCTTGCTAGGTGAAAGACACTACTTTTTGTAGGACCTTGACTGCCAAATAATACATGACTGCTTTCATCAAAACACTGTTGATAAACCCCCACCACTTCATTTGGAAATGCAGGCTCACACTGCCTGAAGGTCCTTCTCTCAGAGCTCTGTGCTTCATCACACTTGAATGGCAGGTGTTGATCAGAAAGAGAGTTTCAGCAGAGCCACATTTGATGTAAAGTTCCTTCCCACCTTTTTATAATTAAAACTTAGAGGCAAGTACACTGCCTAAGCAACTGCTTCCAGTGAGCAACTAAAAGAATCATTTATACTTTCAATATTATTATCAGACTGAATAATAACCATTAAGCAGCCTTCCAAATACTTTCCACAGTTTTTTAAAAAAAAAAAAAAGAGTTCCAAGCCTGCAAGTTCAACTGGTAACAAGATTGCTTTAAATTGTTAAATACTGCATTCGTAGGAGGTAATATTTTACTTACTTGCTATACCCTGGGTAGAAGCTTAAAGCACAACTGACAACAAACACTTCTCAGAGGTGGCATGTACAAGGAAAATGTAACCATTACAGTTGTCTACAAATACCAAGGTTGTATATAAATACAAAGTTGACTCTCCCAAGTAGTTTGTTCTAACAGCTCAAATACATGGTAAAAACAGGACTTCATCATTTCTCTGAAGTGACTATAATGAATTCATCTCTTTCCACAGGAAAACACTTGAAACTACAGGCAAGTAAGTGTTCAGTTCTTTTGGTAGCTTTCTATACATCTGATTTTTAATAAATTAAAAGTTTTTTGAGGTGACTGGAATCTGCCTGTTCTCTTCCTCAGGATCTGCTAGGTTTAAGGATAAGTTAAGTATTTCCAAAACTGGAAGGCAGTGATCAGCACTGATCTAGTACTCACCTGTCTGCCATTCACACCATTTCTGTCTCCAGAAGAAACCATTAAAAGCATTTCAAAAGCAACACTGACCAAAAACATTCAAGGCAAACATAATGAAAAGTACTACAGCCTCACTAATGTTCCCGAAAACAGAGCTGCTCCATACTCCACACTTCCTGCAATGCACCTAATCTGTTGGAATTCTAGGTTCCTGCCCCTTTTCACTGTCACATGTTTCCACTCTTATTTCTGTGTGAAATCTAATGATCAGGCAGTTCACAGGACATGCTAGGTCAGCCCTCAGAATTGCACTGTTGAACTACAAGCACTACTGAACTCAGCTTTTTCTTCCACCTGTCTAAAGCTTTCTAAGTTTGACCACTATAATACTAATAATATTTAGTTCATATATAGAGTTTTTTCTCCAGTGGTTGGAAAAAATATAGCCTAGGCCCAGATATACTCACTCATGTAATGGAAGGGCTCCTCATCACGAACTGGAGAAGAGATTTCAGGAAGATGGCTGTGGCAGGCAGGGGACTGAATCCAGTCTTGATTTTCATAAAGATACAGAGAGTCCACTCGTAACTTGTAATCTGGCAACTGTTCTTCTAGCATGCTCACCAACTCTACCTCAGGAAGATCCTCACTGGAGCAGACATCTGAAAGTGAATAAATGCCAATAATAGTATATTTCTATCAAAAATGACACATATTTATTGTATACATTCTGTAATCAGTAAAATAGTTTCTAAACCTTCAGTAAATTTGAAAATAATTATTCTACACTGGGCAAACTACCAGAATACTTACCAAATCAGCATCTGATTTACATTCTAACATTTGCAAGTTCCTCACTCCTGACTCCACAACTTCCTGGAAAGCTGGTTGAGCCACGACTCCCTCTGACTTCTTCAATACGATGTATGGAATAAGTTTCCATTTCTAGCCTTTCCTCTTCTTTGAGCTAAACTACAGAACTGCATTCTACCACTAGTGATTTTGTAAGGTTTCATTAGCTTTGGCATAGTTACACTTCCCTTTTCTGAAGGAAATTCAGTTCTTCTGCTTATCTTTTTGTTTGACAATGAACATAGGTGTAAATAAAGTAACTACAAAAATGAACAGAAAAATGCCTTGAAATCAGGGAACAAATACAAAAATCCATTATTATGATACAGACTCATGCTCTGAGAAACATGATACTTAAAATCCAGGAAAGGAAGTTTAGCACTTCCTGTGTCAAGCTCCCCGCTTAATCCCTTAACAATTATTTGGGGAAAACCCCACCAAAACAAAACACAAAGAACCATTAATTCTAAGTTGCTAAAATACTGCATATTGAAGGTATACAATTATTTTCTTTCCAACATTTCCACTAAAGATGAACACTATCTTCAAACTTTCAAAGGAAAAATGCCAATGTTGATTACTGACACTGAGAATTTTTACAAACAACATTTTACAATGGAAGCTGATTTTACAAGCTAGTTAAAAGGACTCACCAGCTTTCTTCATTTGCTGTTATCACAGAAGCAATACAAAGAATGGGAAACTTAAGATTGTTTTCAGGCTGGTGCTCTGTAACATGTTAAGATACATTCATGCTTTGTAACAGTAATTCTTCAACTTACCGGAGATGCTCTCCAAGCCCCTGTGATCAAAATTCATGAGTCCTTTCTTCACAGTTCACTTCTTTGGAAATAGCATTCTATAGTCAGATTGTGCACTGTTCCTTTATTGCTTTGGTAGAAAGATGGCTTTGGTCTAAATACACAGTAAATGAGAGCCATCAAGCCACTGAGACGCTTAACAAATCTGACATCAGCGCACTTCTGTAGTTCACACTCCAGATCACATGACATCCAGATCACATATGTGGTTCATACTGCAGATCGATTGCTATTTAAGAACATGCTTATTTCATCTTGGTTACTACTGATCAGAAGTATCTATAGTATATTTCATGAAAGCTTCAGAAACTTTCCAGCTCAGCCATCATCTAGAAATAAAGAGAATGCATAATTAGTATCACTCTTTCAAAGGAGACAGGTAAATTAATGTCTCAATCTGAATTTCCTCTCTGTACTATCACCCTATGAATATTAATTTCCCCTTTACACATTACATGTAAAATGCAGCATTAAAAATATGTCTTTTCCCTGCAGACACAGCATGTCACCTTCAGCGTGCACTCTGTCAACTACCTATTTGTCTATACCATTCCTCCTCTTCCATGTAATAGTGTATGACAGGCTCACTCACTGAAATGAGTCATTTCCCTTTTACTGTAAAGCACAGCAGCTTCAATTAAATGGAATTTTTCTTCAGGCTACTACATTTATTTAAAGCAATGGATTCTAAAGGCAGGATTTCAAAACCATCATTCTTAGTACTTTGGTTGGTAAAATAACCCCTCAAAACCTAAACATTTTGTAGTACTGTTTGCTTCTATTTCTTCCCCTTTAGAAGTCCAATAATTAGAACCTGGATCTATCAGACATTTGCTTTGTGAATCATGACAAAATTTGTGTTTCCTCTTCAGCAGGGTCTCATTGAAGCCAGAAATGACACTACCATGACTAACTGAGATAACCTATTAGAACAGTTTAATAAAGCAATAATTATGCTGTTCTCTTGTCAAGACTGATCAATCACCTTCCATGTAAAACACCAGAGTAGTCCTAGATGACCAAAAAATATAAAGCAGAAGAGAACTCTAAAGTCTCATTTTCCCCTCTTCCTACATTCAGTAAATACAAAATGATCTTGAAATCTTACATCAATTTTGAATTTGCTCAAGACTTCCCATCATCAAGCACAGCAATCAGAGGTTCATCTCCCTGTCTGCAGCAACCCCTCCTTTGGCCATTTTAAAATAGACAGTGCAGGAGCTTTTTAAAGAAAGCCTAGAGCCTGCCAGTTTATCTGCTTATAGACTCTGGCCACAGACCAAAAAAGAACTTTATTAAGATCAGCTCATACTTGTGAGCTTTATCTTCTTGCTTCATCATTTATTTCTTTATATTAGACTTTATTTACCTGTTTTAATTATTATCCATATATAGACAATTATTAAAACCAGTAAGATTGACACTTCAGAAACATCTGCTGTCTGAATGCACAGCTGCTTCCAACATTAGTGATTTTTTTCAAGAGGCTGTTTTTTAAATGGATTATTGAAAAGCATTAACTGCACCCACACCCTTCTAAACCAACTAAATACAGCAGAATATGCTTATGAAGACTGCTGTAGACCCACACAACTAAGATGATGTTACCATGTAATAAAAAGAGTCACTGTATAGCAAAACAAAATTCAGCAGCACAGGACAGTTTCTTCAGAACTCTGAATCTTCTTTGTTTGAGTTTTAATAATGTAAAAGTGCATGTTACACCTTCTCAGGACTGGATAATCTCTCTTCTCAGTATTGCAAAGCAGAAACAGTATTTATTGTGGGTCAACGGCAGTTCAGCCAGAGGGGAAAGATAAAAGGAATAAGATCAAGTAATTTGGCTCAAAGTTTTCTAGAGCATCAGGCCAACACGGAGCTATTGAACTGAAAGGGCAGCCTCATTTGTAAAACCTGGGAGAAACTTGCAAGATAACGGAACACCATAAAAGTTAGTGCTCACATTTCCAATGCTTCTCACAGCTTTAGTTTAGTATGCTGTGGGGCAACTACTTCTCTGGAACTTCAACCAGCTAACGCAATGTGCTGTACCACCCTGAAAGTGACTCCATGACCCTTTTATTCTGCAGCTATAAAACCATTTCCTACGTGCAGATTTCTCCTGCAGCTTACAACTATAATTAAATACATTTGGATAAAACCCATAAAATTTACAACATGGCTTTAAAATACATGACCGGGCTATGAAAAAACAGTCTAGAAATTAAAACTTCTAAATCATGCAGAAAGACACATCCAAACCAGAAAACTCCCTGAGGTATTATTTTTACACTTGATTTATAAAGATGCCAACTGTCAATTCACTACATTCACACAGATGTACTTAGCAGTTTTGTCCCCCTACTCCCTCACATGCCAATTTCCCATTGATGTTTGAATCTTTTACAGATTAATTGAACATACTAAAAACAAGGGGGATTCAAATACTGGAGAAGGGCCTATACACAGCATTGGTGCTCTCAGGTGGCTTTCTTCAGGGAAAGCTCAAGAGAAATGGAAATATTAAACAACATTTTACCTATCTCGATCTGTGTATTTCTGTGCTCTCTAAATTAAATTTTATTCCATGATGTGTGTTCTACGTTTGTCCTGGTTTCAGCTGGAATAGAGTTAATTTTCTTCCTAGTAGCTGGTGTGGTGCTGTGTTTTCGCTTTAGTATGAGAACAATGCTGGTAACACACCAATGTTTTAGTTGCTAATCAGTGCTTATCAAGGATCAAGGACTTTTCAGTCTCCCATGCTCTGTCAATGAGGAGGGGCACAAGAAGCTGAGAGGGAGCACAGCCAGAACTGAACCATGCTCAGTACATTGCTCAGTATATAAACTAGGGACAGTCAGCTGAGGGAGGCCTGGTTGCTGCTGGGTACTGGCTGGGCATCAGTCATGAGGTGGTGAGCAATTGTATTGTGCAGCACTTGGAGTTGTGTTGTTGGTTTTTTTCCCTTGGGGTAGGCAGAGTTCATTCCTTCTTCTCTCCTGCCCTCTCTTTATTTCATATTATTATTATTATTATTATTTGTTTTATTTATTAAAGTATTCTTTTCTAAACCCATGGGCATTTACACTTTTTGCAACTCTCCTCCCCATTCCACTTGGAATGAGCTTGGCAGTGAGTGAGTAGCACACCATAGTTAGTTGCTGGCTGGGCTTAAACCACAATGACATTTCAATTATCATGTGGCTTGAAACAGTAAGCTAAAACCAGGAGTACCTATAGCTCACTTAAGAAACAGATCTCCTGTAGAAGTGAGAATTAGTCCCTGGCCTTTTGCATCTGCCTCATGGAATCCAAGCTGCTCTGAATTTTGCTAGACCATCAGTGCATGGAAAATGAAAGAGAAACTCAAAAAGAAAGGCAATGCTGGAGCCTCTTCACACCAAGAAGTACCATTTAAAGTGTGGAGGGCTATCACTTATGACCCAAGCAATATTCTTACTGTTCACCCACAGTATAACAAGACCTGACAAAACTCCCAATGAAAACTGTACAAAAATGAAAGCATAACCAACAAGAAAAAAACGAGGGCTGGAAAAACATATTAAAAGCATTACCAGGAATACGCATGAATTGTCTAGTAACTTATAAGGTATCACAGTGTATCGGTTAGAAAAATTAAAACTAAAAGAACAGGAAACACATACTCCATTAAACCACGGATATTTCAATGTATGGTTTGATCTTAGGAGTAAAGAGACACTAATAAGTTCTTCTGACCACATGACAGGAGATTTTATTAATTTTTCCTTCAGTGACTCAGAAGATCTCAGCCAAGATTAACTTGCAAAGGCAATATTGAGTAAAGCCTTAGAGAGGCTGAAATGGCTGTAACAGCTTAAAAAGTACTGCCTTATCTTTGTAACTACCTCTTTGAACAATTCAAGTTGTGCCAATTTATTTCAGACTGCTGTTCTGAAGACCTTCTACCTCTAGAGAGCTCTAATTCAAATTTGCATTATCAGAAAAGTGAAATGAGTTGCTTTTACAACTGGAAACTGTAGACAAACAAATGTATGCATCAACTTCTTTGTGCATAAAAAGTTACAAACATATCCAAAATACTGGCATCTGAACTGAGGACATCAAAACTCAAACATAAATATCGTGTTATTTCTCCTGTTTTCCATTTGTTGAGAGCAGCAACACATGAGTTGACTTTCTCACAAGTATATGGAAAGACTACACTAGAGTTGCTTCTCTGTACAATTACAGGGTGCAAGACATCAGGCCACAGCCAACACAAATTGTCAAAAGCAAAGAAGATTCTAACTTGTGATTAAGAGAGAAGGCATCATCCATTTTCCAAAAGGAGGCCAACTGAATGAGTCAATTTCCCTGGGATGCCAAATTTTACTGCTATGTAAATAGGCAATTAAAGGAAAAAAAAAGAAGTCTCAAGTCATGAACACAGTACTTTTTTTATTACTGCAATTGTGATGATGTCAAGCCAGCTAATAACAATAAACATATTTTGCATTTCAAGGTTAATGAAACAGTTCTATTCTCATAGCAAACATGACCATGCTGAGTTGCTGCCAAAACATTCCTGTGACTAGTGCTCAGAAGCAGAGGCCAAATCCTTCAACACCATACTGTATGAGATGAAGGACAAAGGATTATATACCAAAAACCAAATCTATGTGAACACAAACTTTGTCTGTCACAATTAACACTTCCTGTGTGCTTCAGACCTATTACTTTCAGCCATTACTATTCCTACAGAAACCCACTTAGTGCCTGAGTTTCTGTCATGTAAGGAAAAAAAATACATCACTTAAAAGACAGGCCAATACAATCCTAATAACAAGTGTAATAATCATAAACAAACCTGTAACAGACCTTCAATCATAAATAAGGTGGTATAAGAAAGGAACTGTAAGAAAAAAAACCAAAAATGAAGCCACAAACACTTCTCAGAGGATGATGAATGTCAAGGGGGTCATAAAGCTGGCCACAAAGATTCCCTCATCCTATTTATCTAGAGTTACGCCAAGTCAGACTCACTTTTAATCCTCATTGGTTATTTGCAATAACCCACACTTTCCATAAGTGGCAAAAGTATCTGTTAAGTACATGTATATATGCTTTATGTATACATGTACACTGTTGAATACCACTGCTTGATGGTTAAGATGTTTTAAGTCCTACATGCTTGGAGGTTGTTTACAATACCCTTAGTACACCATGCAAAAATAGCATACGCTTAATTGAAGTCTAACTTTGAAACTATGAAGGCTACCTACATGAAATGCCAGTATTGAGTTTTATTAATTCCCAATCCTATTTCATAAATGCACACTTATAACATTACTACAGGTGTACATGATTTCTTTCAGGTAGAATTTTTTCTTCTAAGGAACCTGCAAGCAATGCTATATACATACAGTAATGTTACAATCACAGGGAAACCAATCTTTTGGGGTTTTTTCTCAGAAAATAAAGAACTGTCATTAACTGAGCATTTGTTGGCTAGAGTGTACAAAAAAGGAATATATATTCTTGAGGCAAGTGATGTGCTATTATTTCATTATAAAGGTTTAAAAGCTTCTTTTAAAGTTGAAGCTTGTTTTCTATATAGTTGAAGTGGACTAAAATGACATTTAAGATAACTGAAATAATTAATACTTCTAGTTGATGAATAGCTGAATTCACCCAAGGAAGTAGCTTAAGTTTCTTAAAATATACCCCAGCTAGTGCCTAGTATTTTAACAGTTACAATTCTGTACTTATTAGAATAAAGCAGGCAGATCTCAGCCACCAGAGTATCACAAGCAATCTAACCAGATAAAAGGATCTGTCATTTCTTTTGTAACCAACTCTGTGAAAAAGCTACTTTTGTATCTTCTTGCAAAAATAATCAATGAATTACATTTATCATTCCTGAAAGACTCCTACTACACAAGATTAATTCCAGCCCATTATTAGAGGCAAACCACCATCAGAAAAGTCTGTGATTTTCTAACACTCTACTCGTTAAGCCACATTTTCAGATACTCATAATAGAAACCTGACATTACTGGTCTCTAATAGGTGACATCACCACTAGAGCTCATAAATTTCATGTATTCTATTTCCCCCCAATTTAGCTTCAGGGTAACTGTAATTAGAGAAGTCTATCTATTTTTACTCAGAAAATACATCATTTAAAGCTAACAAGTATCTGAAAGAAAACCTAAAAAGCATAATGATGTGTGAAAAGTTATTTACTAGTTGCATCAGACTCTTGCAATCAGTCAACAGTAACTCTGAAACACAGCCAAAAACCAAACACATATGCAACAGCCCAGAGCCCAAGACTGCATTAAAAAAAACCCACCAAAACCCAAGAAGGATGCAACACTACATAGGACTTTTTCACTAGGACGGTTGACAAAACAGAAGACATTTACTGATAGTCTTACTGCAGTTTAATCAGCTGATCCGAACCTATCAATGTGATTAAAAAGCTGACAGAAGCCAACACCTCCTTGCCCTCAAATCCATATGCAAGCAGGACCACAACTAAAATGCCACCAAGCAGAATCCTCCAAGGAGAGCCTATACAGCCACGGGTACTCCCGAGGCAGGAAGGAACTCCGGAGCTCACTGAAGGTCACGCCGTCACCGCGCCTGCAGCCACAGCCATCATGCGCAGCCAAAGCCTAGCATCCGACTCCTGCCTAAGCACACATACTAAACGCATAAAGCTTAATGTACTACCGCTCTGCGTTACCGCCGTGAAAAGAGCTCCGTCAGCTGCAACACACGAAGGGAACAAGAATGCTTTATGCCGGCACGGCGCACCGCATTTCCCCAGGGCAGCGTGGGAGGTGCCGCGGCCCAGCGGGGACCGGCCCCGAGGGAGAGCGGCTGAAACACGCAGCCCCGAAGGGGTTAAGGCGTGCGGCAGAGAGCCGGCAGTACGCTACCTCATCCCTGGGGCTACAGAGCTACCCGCCGAGCACCTCTTACCCGCCCCGCGCTCCCTGCGGCGCTCCTCCTCCGGCGGCGCCCGAGGCGGGGGCGGTGAGGGAACATGGCTGGCGCTTAAGCTGGCGGTAGCGGTGGGGGTAGGGAGTGTTGTAAGCCAGAGCTAATTCATCCCCTCCGTCGTAGGTTGGGGAGTACCGCGTGTCTCTGTCGAGCGTGTGTGCTGCCCGTTCTGCGGGAGCTCTGCGGCGAACAGAGACCTGCCGGGGCTGCCGTGAGGGCCACGTTGGGGTGAAGCTGGGTCTGCCCTGCGCCGGCCGGGAACGCCTGACCCGATCCGACGCAGCCCGGCTGTCCCTTGGGAGCCTTGCCGCAGGCAGGCGGCTGGGGATGCCCGGCTCTGCCTGGGGCTCAAGAAGGAAATTGCCTCTGGTGTGTCGGCTACGTCCGCCTGACTGCTCTGAGAGTGCCTGGGCTGCCCTGCCATGCGCTGCTGTTGCTCTGCATTGAGCGAGGAGCACAGTGAATGCACCATGAGCGAAAAGAGTTACTTCTGCCTTCTCCTGGCAGGGTTTGTGTCACCGGGTCTGCTCCACGTATGTCTTTGTAAGGCAGGGAAACCCAAAGAGACTTCTGTTCATTCCTTTTTTGCCCCCTTCATCCTTGAAACTGTAGCAGACGTTCAGGTGCCATTAGAAAAAGAAATTACCTCCTGTGACGATTTACAGCTGGGAGGCAAAGGTTGAGTCTAAGGGAGCAACAGAGACAAAGCAGTTGGGAGAGATTACTCTAGATAAGAAATCCCAGTCCTTCTGCCTTCCTTTCCGTTCTGTTGTACACTGATTATTTTTTTGGGGAGTGCTTAGGACTGGTAGAGAAATGCTCTCTTAAACTCTCTGTATTGTAACACCATGTTGGAGTACAATGGAATAATTCTGTTGATCATAGCAAAATATGTCATCACAGAAACAGCTTAAGACCTTGATTTTCTTAATTTAAGCAAGTAAAGCCATATTATCCCATATGCTTTCTGGTACTTAGCATAGGTATTTGCAGAATCAGGGGCTCAGTTACTTGCCCAAAATTATAAAGAAGTTGGGGAGAGAGTCAGGAACAGCAGCAAAATGCTGATTCACATTTTATATTTTAATTGCTGTGGTAATTGCTGTTATTACTCAACATCTTCATCACATCTTAGCTCACATTGTAAAAATTTACATGGTCATCCTGTCAACTTTCACACAATCACATGCAGAAGTACAGTCAGTTGAGTAGTTCAGTTGAAAGTACTCACAGATAAATGTTTGAAGGAAACATACCTGCAAATAGGTATCTATACCTAGTATGTGGGCAGCTCACATTTGCAAATTTACTCAGAGGCTAAAATGAGTGTAAGATTTGATGACAGAAAAGACATGGCCAAATAGTTTCCATACCATGACCAGTAGTGATTGTATAGGAGAACTTACTGTATTCTTTCCTGACTCTAAAGAACATTCTGAGTCATAGATTACAATAAAGGTGAACTTGTATTGTAGAAATATGTAAACCCCAATAACCTCATACTCTCCTTAAAGGGTTCTGGTTAGAATTAGAATCACATTAGTTTCTTGGAAGGTAGCTCTGCAAAAGATAAACTAAGGTCTTTGAGTGATTTGTGACTTGATCCAAAGCCTATAAAATCAGTAGGAAAGTTTTTAGTTAGTATAAAATATTGTGAATACTTTAAGATTATGGACCAATGATAGTTTGTCATTACAGCAACTCTTTGAGGAAGCTTTGAATTTGTTCTGGTTGATTTGGTGCAGGTACTTTAACCTTTTTTAGAATTTGCTTACCTTTTTTTATTCACTGCAGCTAAAACATTCACACTTTGTACGTAGACCTGTCCCTCTTGCTTTCAAATACAGCCTTGATGTTAAGGAGCTATTATTTTCTGAAAGTATTTTTTCCTCAAATTGCCTTATGGGGCATTATGAACTTATGAGTGATGTTTGGTTTAGTTTTTTTTTTTTCCTCACCCTTGCGTAACTAGGAAGCTGCTTATGATTTCACTGTTCATAATTTATGCAACTACTACATTGTTCAACAGAGCTGTCAGGAAAGAATTCTATTTCGTCTGTGTCAAGTTATTAACGTAGAGGTGGGAGGAGAGAAAGGGATGTGGAACTGTTTGTTCCTGAGGCTGTCTTGCTATATTTAAATCTCTTCCAGCAATACAATTGCCTATAAACTTAAAAGGGGTGACTGCTTGGCTTGAGTACTGAAGATTGTTGGGGTAAACAGTCTTATTTAACCTTGTGGGACATGGTTGCAATGCAGCTAGGTAACACCTGTACAAATCATACTGACACTAAGAGAATAGGCTCTTTTGAGATATGCAAACTGATAATAAATATCCAAATAAAACCTCAGCAGGTAATTTGCACACTACATTAGGTGCCTTAATTGTCCTCTTGCTGTAATACTAAATAGAATCAGTTTACATTGGATAGTGAGAGGAAAGGCGGGGTTTGACTGTTCCCTGATGCTGACTGTTGCTGATGCTTTCCTGCATCCTTTTCCCATTGTCCATTTGTTATGTTGCCTGCCAGCTAGATCTACTCTATCTGCTCATCTTTAAATCATATCACTACCTAAGAAATCCTGATTGACCCTTTAAATACACTTTAGATTGCTACTCACCTCAACTTTCTGTGCCAACATCACTACGCATGCTGCCCTTGAACTAAAAAACAGTTCATATCCTAGATGTAGTACCACAGATGCATCCAGTACTTCATTTAGCACATCTTCCATTGAAATTAAGTTAAATTATGAAGAAAAAGTCATGTTCAGAAAGAATGAAGTTATTGCATGAGTAACAGAGTTGAATGAATGGATTTCCAGTCAAATGAAACTATTTTCTGCAACTAGACCTTTCTTTCATATGTGGATTCCCTGGCATCTAGTGGTGTGTGAGCCCACACTTCAGGTTTGTCTGAGACAGTTGAAGAGCTGTCTCTTCTGCCCAGCTGTCATTTTTTTGTAAGACTTACGAATCACAAAGACAATTAACTTTTGCATGTTCAACTTCTTAATATTATTAAAAACCAGGCAGAGAACAGAGAATGAGATGGAAGGATTTATAGAAATCCCAGCATTTTAAAATGAAACAAGCTAATCATGGAATGCACAGATTAGCATGAAAAGAAGGAAAGAAAAGTCATCGAGATATCATTTCTGGGCAGATGGTGACAGTGATTTCTTGAAGAGAACTGTCTGCTCTCTTCCATTAATACTACAATATTCTATGGCCCTACATGCTGCATATAAACTCTTCTACTACTTAGTCTCCTGTTTGTTTTCACACTTCAGTTGTGTCATTCTAACAGTATAAATTTTGTAGTACAAGGGCTGGATTCAGTGTTGTTTTGTTGGTTGTTTTTTTGTTTTCTGTTTGGTTTGTTTTTTGGTTTTTTTTTTTTTTTTTTTTTTTTTCATAATGACAGTTTTTGTGACCCTAACATGCACAAGGCTTTCTTTATATTAGAAATTTAAGGTGTAAATGAGAGGAAATCTAGAACTAGCGTAATACAAAACGTATAGGAAAGTCTCCAAGAGATTCAAATTTCTTGCTATTGCAGGAAGGGAGATGAAAACAATGGAAAGATAACTCTGTTGTGAGAAGAATAGTGAAGTCTTTTAATAAATATTCAAATAGTTTTTCTAATGTATTTTTCCTGGTTTTGTCTCTGATTTGTACTGATTTTTTTAGGGAGAAAACATCAATTAACATAGCCTTAGAGAGAAATTTACTTAAAACTGACTAACATAGACATTATGGAAATGGTGGTAAAAATACTAATGATACTTCACAGTAGTAATCTAAAATGCATTGAAATAATTTTCTCTGTAAAGACAGATGATGTCCTGGTTGACTGCAATATCAACTTTTAAAAGAGAGAAAGTCATATCAGTGATCTCTGAATATGCCCATTTTACACAGGGATAAAAATACTAACATACTGTAACAAGGGTAAGCCATATAAACTGCCCATCTTAGCACAAAACATAGGAGAGGAAAAAAAACTGTCAAGCCTAAAGGATGTTTTATTATTTCCAGTGGGGGATGATAATGTAAAGTATCACCATATTCAGCAAGAAAGAAAGTCATGCATTCAACATCATCTGCAACTTTTTCTTGAATGTTAAACAGCTGTTGCTTTGAATTTACCTGACTTCAATTGAAAATTTAGGTACAAATCCAAAGCATTGAGGAAATTCCCAGTAAAATCAAATGGCAAGATTTTTAATGGTACTTGAATCATGTCTTCTATAAAAAAAAAAAAAAGCTCAAATATAATGCCTGTGTTTACTTAATTATAACTGTTATTTATTAAAAAAAAACCAAACCTGTGATTGAGAAGTATTTTTCCAGAAGTTATTTCCTCCACACAGTTTCCATCTCAGAATCTAAATGTAATACCTGATAAAACAGTAACAAATTAATTCCTAGTTAAGATATTTTGAGTGAGAATGTAACTTCAAACCCAATAAGTATTGTTCAGCTCATACTAGTTTCGAAGCCTCCAAGTTTTTATGGAAAATATTCTATAAATACTTACATAGAAAAATACCTATCTGAAAGAAGGGTCAGTGTGGTCTTTAGGCTTGTTAGTTGTTTCTTCCCTGATAAATTCATGTGTATTTTCTTAAATGACACATATTAAAATTTCTAACTTATGTTCACCAGGGTCATTGTGTGGCATTGTTCAGTGCCACCATCAGACGGGTATTGTTACAATGCTATATATTCCTAGGTTATCTAGCTTTCAAAGTTTGATTCTTGGGGAAAAAGGGGAAAAAAACCCCAAACAAACAAAAAACCCACGTTCTAAGCCCCTAAAAATACATCTTTCTGTGATTTCACATAATCTGAAGAGCACTTCTTAATTTAGGAGCATGTTTTTCTTGTTTTGTTGGGTAGGAAAACACATGACTGGACTGAGTGCCACTCAAAAAAATATGCAGATCAAAGAGAATTTGTGTTATTGTGAAAGATATATTGTGTCAGATACACTAGGTTTGGAAAAAAGTGAGCCATGCTAGTCATGCATGTATCATAATTGCTCAGAATTTAAAAAAGTCGCAGAAACAGAAAAAGACACTTCATGCAAAGGAAACACTGTGCTCATTAAACGATCAATGAATCATGCAATTGACTAAGTTATTTCTTCTGATTTGGGGGAGAGGAATATTTAAGTCTTTCTTTCTCACCTAGAAAACTTCCACACTGAGCCATCATTTGGCACCACAGGATAATTTGTAAGCTTGCTGTACTGTGAGCCACAAAGGGTATATTTCTGCTTGGGAAGTGGGTAGGGTGAATGTACATATTCATAGTCTGCATTAAAAGGGTGTTAGACTAATCATGGTATAAGCAGAATGTTGTACTTCTGCAGTGTTCTGTTAAGTAGTGCAAATAATCTTAAGATACCAAGATTCCTTAGTATTTATGAGATGTGAATTATATTTATATGCTCTAATGCTTAATGTAAAATTAACTATGTGAATATTAGATGATATTATCTTTTGTACAGTACTTCTGTATTAATGAATTCTTGTAACAGCTTCAGTATGAGCATTGGAGTGTTCTTATCTTGAAAAATGTCTTCCTAACTGAGAGGGCAAATCGTGGAGGAAGGCTTCAATGTACTTGAGCAAAACTGATCTCAGGAGCATCACTTTCTGGTCATATGCTGTAATTGTTAGGCCATATTGTAGAAAAGGTGAGCATTGTGTAATTTTATATGGAAGTCTGTCCTGGGTTTAGCAGTGGCAGTCATTTTTCGTTCTTCATAGTAGCTGGTGCAGCTGTGTTTTGACTTTCAGTTGGGAATAAAACTGGTAACAGGAATGTTTTACTTTGGCCAAGGACTTTGTGAGCCTCATGCTCTGCCAGGGAGGAGGGGAGGCCGGGAGGAA
>JBAFWW010012352.1:8322-22934 GCA_036873685.1 Agapornis canus
CGGGTGGGTTGGTCCTGGGAAGCTCCTTATGGTGGGGATACAGCCATGGCCTTGGCACTGTGGGGATGGGGCTGACAGCACTTGGTCCAGCACCAAAACACCATGAAAATTAACAGTGCCAAGAGCCTCAGGCTAAGCTCGTCTCTAAAGGAATGAGTCTTTTGCCCTCCAGCCCTTCCCTGAAGGTCTCGCTGTAAGCACAGGGCTCTGTTGGAGGGGCTGCCTCAACTGAAGGGCACTGCTCCGCAGGCTCAGGTATCAAAGCTCAGGTGTGCTCGCTGATGGAGCTGTTAACCACGACCCTGTACCAGGCCCATGCTCTCTTCTACACCGTGCCCGAAGGGATGCCACCGGATCCAGCCCTGCCCTGTGGTTTGCTCTTCTCCACCCTGGAGAGTGCCACAGGCCAGCACCCAGCAGGTGAGGGCACAGGCAGCTCTGTTTGCAGGCAGGAGGCTCCCCCCGTGCTGGGCTGATGCCCTCCCTGTCTGCCTGCAGGGAAAGGGGGGGTTCTGGAGGAGGAGGTGCAGCTGAGCAGTTGGTTCCGGTACCTCCCTGAGTCCGTGGTGGAATTCCAGCCGGCCCTGCGGACCCTGGCACATCCCATCAGCCAGGAGCACCTCCGGGAGACGCTGCAGAAGTGGATCACCATGTGAGTAGAGCAGCACCTGCCTTGCAGGGCTCTCACAGGCACCACACTGCACAAAGCAAACCCGAGCTCATTTACATCCTCCTTCATTCCAGGCAGGCTGCTTGCCCACCCTTCCTTTTTCCCTGCAGTTTAACAGCCAGAGGCAGCACAGCCCCATCCTGAGAGCCAGGCTGTAACACTGACATAACAAACCACCTGGGCTGCACAAAGATACCTGTCTAGAGCTGCTTTATTCTGCTATAGGCACCAGCAAACAAGCACAGAGTAAATGAGAAGGCAATCTCTTACCTGGCTCTTGACCCAGCACCTCCTTTCTCCTCACTGCCCTTCCCTAGGCTGGAGGGGGGAACCAGGCACCCTTTATAGGGCTGCCAGCTCCACCCCAGCATGCCTTGCCCTCCACCTACAGCCCTGCCTGGCCTTTACAGCCTCATTAACAGCCTCATTAGTCCTGTGTCATTATCTGATGGAGCCAGCTGGTCCCTGCCCCAGCTGCAGCCCCCATCCCCATGTGCTTGCTGGCCATGGGATGTGTCCCCTGCAGCCCTCCCTGCAGCCAGTGTTCCTGGGCCACGGTGCTCCCAGTTTCAGTGTATTCCTGGGATCTGGGGTGCAGCTGCCTCCCCACGAGGCACCCTCAGCCCCATAAGCGATTCCACAGGCAAAGCCTCTTCGGGTTAAGGAGCCCACATTCCCTCCTGCCTTCCCCGGGGCTGTGCCTGAGCAAGTGAGTGAAGCCAAACGTGTCCTTCAGGTGCAGTGAGGACATCAGGGCAGGGGTCAGCAACCTGCTGGTGTATGTGAAGAGCATGAAGGGCCTGGCAGGGATTCGCGATGCCGTGTGGGAGCTGCTCACGAGCGAGTCCGTGAGCCACAACTGGGCTGCGCTGTGCCATCGCCTCCTGGACCAGCCTGCTTCCCTCTGGGAGGATCTGCTGCAGCAGCTGTTCCTGGACAGGCTGGAGGTGGGTGGTAGCTGCCCCTTGTTGCCCACTGCGGGTGTTAGTGTGTGCTTTAAGTGCCAAGCGGCAGAAGGCACACGTAAAAGTGCTCTTGGGTTTCTGTTCCAGACACTGACCAAAGAAGCGTTTGACTCCATCTCCAGCAGCTCCAGCCAGCTTCTCACCGTGGCCTTGCAGGAACTTGAAGTGTCCCCCAGCACCTCTGCCCCGAGCAAGCCCATCCAGTTTGAACACAACGTGGCCCTGTTCCTGTGGTCAGAGAGCTCCAGCGACCTGCCCTGCGACGCCGCGTGGGTCAGCGTGGCCAACCGCGGCCCCTTCGCCAAGAGCGGCCTGGCCATGAAGGCGCAGGCGCTGACGCCGTGCGTGCAGAGCTTCTGCTCGGCTCTGGACTCCCAGCTGAAGGCCAGGCTGGATGATCTCCTCTCCTACCTCCCCCTGGACCCCTCGGCCAAGGAGGCTGCTCCCGCCGTGCAGCCGCGCTCTGCCTTTGACCGCTACGCTGATGCCGGCACAGTGGAGGGGCTGCTCCGTGACCGCTGCGTCGCCTGCATCCACCATGTACTGGGCTGCGTGCGTGACGAGCTCCAGGGCACGCAGAGCCTGCTGGCGGGGCAGGACGATGCTCCCAGTGATGCCAGACTCAATGCTGTCCTCTTCATGGCCAGGCTCTGCCAGTCCCTGACCGAGCTCTGCCCTCACCTGAAGCAGTGTGTCCTGGGCCGGGCGGGCAGCTCGGAGATGGTGCTGAAGGAAACCCGCTCCACCAAGAAGCTGGGGAAGGGGAAAGCCCAGGAAGTGAGCCCTGTGCAGGCCAAGTGGCAGGGGGTGAAGGCAGAGCTCCTGCAGCAGAGCCTCTTTGCTTACCAGATCTGGAGCTCGGCTGTCACCAAAGTAAGGAGCTGTTTCTCCCCTCACCGCTGCTTCCTGCATGGGTTGCATTTGTTCAGCTCCCTATGGTCAGTGCTGCTGCTCCTTAGCTGGCTGCTGAGAGCTCACTGTGCTGCTTGCACAGGGGAGAGGAGGTGGCATCTAGTGGGACTGTCTGTGTAAGACCGACACTGGGAGGCAGGGGGGGGTGTGGGAGAGCAGCCTCTGCAAGCAGGACCAGGCTGCCTGTCCCTTGGTGCTGCTGCTCATGCTGCCTGTCCTCTGACTGTGTGCTCTGTGTTTTGTACTCTTAGGGGCTGGTCGAGTGCTTTACCCGCACGTTGCTGCTGGACACAGCTGGCTCTGTCCTGGCCACAGCCACCAGCTGGGATGAAATAGAAATTCAGGAGGAGACCGAGTCTGGAAGCACTGTAACGTCCAAGATCCGGCTGCCCATGCAGGTACGAGGCACATCCTCATGGCAAACACACAGAAACAGCATGGCTGGGAGGAGAAGTCTCCAGAGCCAACACTTCGGCCTGCTGTGGAGTTTGCTTGGTATTAGGAACACAGCAAAATGCTCCCCAGTGCTTTTACTTGCTCTTTGAGATACTTCCTAGGGACAGAGGAAGGAAATTAGAGAGTTGCTGCTGTAGATTCAAATGAAGAACATTGGCCCTGTAAAACTGAGCTGAAGGACTTATACATAGACGTAGGAAGCTGCTAAAGTAAAGCTAACTAATGTAGCTTACAGACCATGTTAAACTAACAGGGTTTTCTTCCACAGCCTTCCTGGTGCGTGCAGTGCCTCCTCTTCAGCCTGTGCCAAGAGGTGAACCGGGTCGGTGGCCACACTCTTCCCAAAGTCACCTTGCAGGAGCTGCTGAGGAGCTGCATGGCACAAGTGCTTGCTGCCTATGAAAAGCTTATGGAGGAGAAGCAGGAGAAGGTATGTGAGTAGGATGATCCCTCAGGATGGAAAGTGGCTGCCTGTGAGCATTGGAATGGGTAAGAAGTCTTCCCCTGCCTGCCCCAGAAATGAGGCAGAAAGGGATCAGACACCAGACTGCTCAGACAGGTTGTTAGGTTGGATGGTGCTTGATGCTGGTGTTTTTTAAGCATTCCCTGAAGCAGCCCTTTGACACCTCCTGTGTGAGTGAAGAACCTTGCTCCTGACTGCCCTATTTGCAGAAAGCAGGCACCTTCCCCATGACCCAGAACAGAGCTCTGCAGCTGCTCTATGATCTGCGGTACCTGAGCATCATCTTGACAGCAAAGAGTGAGGAAACTAAACCCAGCAGGCTCAAGCACGACTCCAGGTGTGATGCAGTTCTGGGGTTCAGATACCAGCAGGAGTTCCTGGGGCCCTAAAATGGTTTAAACCAGCAGCTTTATCAGTCCCAGGAGGATGCTCATCCTCAAAATATAGGAGGTGGGGTGGAATTCTGCAGCTGAGCACTTGGAGATGGCAGCCTTCCATACACAGCGTGTCTATATTTAAACCTTGTGTATGCTCTAGTCTTGAGACCTGAGGCATCTCTCTCTGGGACATACCACAGGGAGGAGGTTCCTCTGCAACAGCAGACATTGTAGGTGTGGAATAGCTGGAAACTTCAGCTGTTCTGCTGAGTAATTCCCATTTCTGCTCTGTCACCTCATTGTGAAACCACTGCGTCGGCCTTGGCAACTGGTGCTGGGATGTATCCCCTGATAGGGCTCTTCTGTTCTGCTCGCAGGCTGGAGAAGGTGATGGACTTCCTGGAGGGACACATAGATCCCTTTGACTTGGACGTTTTCACTCCACACTTGAACAGCAACCTGACTCGCCTGGTCCAGCGAACCTCTGTGAGTTCAGGGCACAGGGAGGGAGCAGGAAGCAAAACACGTTCTGAAGGGCAGCTTCCTAAACTGCTTAATGCCTAAAGATAACTGCAGGCACTTAGGCAGCGATGGGAAGAGTATTTAATGCCAGCTGAAGATAAGAGGACTTGGCTGAACTTTATCTAATGGGATTCACGGGAGCCTGTGCAGCTCTAATCGGGTTAAGTAGTGCTGAAACAGGCCTAGAACTAATCTACCATGATAAAAAGCAGTGCCAATTAAAAGCAAGAGTTAGAGGGGGAAGGGAGACACTGTGTTCAAACTGAAACCCAATCCAAGCAGCATGCTCACCAGTGTATGGTGTGCTCAGCTGCTCCCAAATGCAGACAGCCCCTCCATGCCTCCTAGGTTCTCTTTGGCTTGCTGACCGGGACTGAGAACCAGTACACAAGCAGGAGCAGCACGCTCAGCTCCCAGGAACAACACAACATCTTGCCATTAGCATCCAGCCAGATCAGGTAAGGCATTCCTGTGTCCTTTGGGGAAGCAGGATGTCCAGAACTGCTGCCTCCCTCTGACGGGCCACATTCCTGTCTTCCATCTCTTATAAGGTTCGGACTTCTGCCACTGAGTATGTCGAGCTCACGGAAGACCAAGGCTGCTTCTAGGAGCACAGACAGAGTTCAGGTCAGTGAATGGGGCTGTACTAACTTTGTGGCAGTACTCATTTTGCCACCAACACTAGGGCTTGCAGGGAAAGAACAAAGCAGCCAAGCAGTTTATGTTTAACCTCATCTTTATTTTCGGTAAAACCAGAGAACCAATGCAGCAACACAGCACAAGATGGGCTTCCCCTAGACCCTCCACAAACCAACTGATGGCCCCTGTATTCTGAGGCCATCAGAATAAGCAATAACCACCATAAAAATGCAGGGATGAGGCATTTTGAGGTCATTGCATAGAAGACAATTCATTTAAAGATGGCTGCAAGAACTCCTGAAGGATACAAGCTAATTATCTGAACTCCTTTCCAGTGGGATGCGGACCTCTAACTCCTGACGAAGCCTGGCTTGGGTATTGAAGCCCGTGTGAGCAGAGTGGTTTGCTTCTCTTGCAAAGGCTTTGTGTTGTCCTGTTTCTGAGTTTTAGAAGTAGACAACTTAGGTTGCTACATTTAAAACATCCACTTAGATGGGGTTATCTGTGCTGAGGCTTGAGAGCCAAGGAATACCTCACTGCTACAGGAAGCAGTAATGAGTAATCTCTTTCCTTTAGCTATTAGTGACACAATAATCCATCTGTGGTTATGTCCCTTCAATGGGGACAGAAAAGGTCTGGTTTTATCAGAGCTGAGTGTTACCTGAGATGCTGATGCAGTTTACTCTGCAACTCTTGTTCTCTGTTATTCAGACCATGAATAATGGAGACCAGACCAGACATAGTGTGAGGGTTGTTTGAAGGCCCAAAGCTTCACACTAAAGGTATTCTTTACCTCTTACACCTCAGCTGCAGTAGAAGTGTGCAGTGGTGTGTGGCTCGCTCCTACCACTCCCCTCGCCTGCTGTGGTGGCACATGTGTGTTCAGTGCTAGCCACACTTCTGTCAACCCCTGACAGATGCTTGCTCCTTTTACGCTCAAACGGTTCTGGAGAGGTTAAAGTCCGCTTTGAATGACATCAAAAGAGTCACCTGTTGCTAACAACAGCCAGATGCTGTGCTTCTGCTGCTCAGAGCAGTCTGTCACTTCACCGCCCTGAGTGGCACCGCTTCGGTTGTGGTTCAAGCTCCCGTAGCCTGGGAAGAGCAGTTCTGTAGTCTACACCTCCTTGCAGCGGCTGCAGTTGAGGGTAGGGAGGATTCAGAGGTATGCTCTAATAGTTACAGATGCTTTTGTTATATGAACACACAGGTTCCACCTCCTGTACTCACACGAGCAGAAGACGAGGCGTCGCGCCCTGGCTCTTTGTTCAGGCAGCTTGTAACCGAGGAAGAAGACACAGCAGCACCTTCTCTCTTCAAGCTGGGCTGGCTTTCTGGCATGACCAAGTGACCCAGTAAAAACTGAAACATCTGGCTGTGTGTCTGTCTTCACTGAGGTCGTTCTCCCCCCTTGGCAGGGACCGGGACCACCTCTGCTGGTGCTGTCAGAAGAGTATTGTCTGTCCTTAGCCAGGTCCCAGCGCACCACATGCACCAGGCGCGGGTCAGGGATGTCCATGCGCTCTGGCTGCAGCTACTCTTTCACCTCCTATTCCTTAAGTCACTAGCCTTAAAATCAAATTAAAGAAAAAGAAACCCAAACAACCTACACACTAACAGAAAACTGAACATTTCACAGCTAGAAACGGGCACTGGAGCAACATCAGACTCCTCTTGCCATCAGGCACCACCACTCTGCTCCAGTATGAACCCAGCAGGCGCCTGGTACCACAGGTCCAGCTGCCTGAACCTTCCTGCTTCTAAACCCTGCTTCTAGTTTCACATTTCAGTACTGCAGCTCTAAAGCTCCATCCAGGTAAAGCTCGCCCTGTACTGAGCTAGGTGGGACATTTGCCACTGGAGCAGTCCTAAGGGGTTCCAGTGGTAGCACCTATTCTTCCTGTCTCGGTGCCTCTCAATGCTCAAAGGAATTATGTTGCCAAATGAACTTTTTACTAGTTTATTGAAATTAAAAAAAGACTTATAAAACTGAAGATGAATGCTGGAAAGAACTTTACAGAAAGCAATGAACTGCTAACAAACAGATTAGGCAGTCAATTGGAACTGGACATTTTGCAACCTTATAACACAAATGTGGATTCCTCAAATCTCCTCTTGACAAGTACTTTAAAACCACCCCAAAAATGAATCCTATAAAAATTGCTTAAAAGCCCCTTTTGCATTGCAATAGTGCAGCAAACCACAAGTAAACAATTCCCTGTTAACCTGTTATTTCAAATATAGACTGAAAAGGCAACAGGCATTTTGTGCAATTCCATCTTTAACAAACTTTTTAGTTGAAATATCAACTGCACACAGTGCTGTCCCTTCACAGAAGGAAGGGAGCTGCTGGTTCATCATGTGGGAAGGCGTCCCCGGCTCTGTAGGCTGTGAAAGTGTGCCTCCTTCAGGATCTGGTTGATATGGAAGTAAGGACCTTGGCTTAGTGCAGATTGCTCATGGAAGGACTGAGAGGAGACAGGGCTGGATCCTGCAATGACGGGGTTTAGGCTGGTTTCTGCACCGCATGCTCTGTCAGGGCTGTTGATGCTACTGCAGCTGCTGCTGCTGCTGCTGCCGCTATCGCTGCTGGAAGACTGAGACAAAGAGAAGGTTAATGGCAAAATCACACTGTTTTCTCTCCTGTCCCTAACAGGAGACACCTTAAATAAGCAAATTCTCTTTCCAGTAAGTCTCTCCCTTTCATATTTCAGGCTCACATTCAGCCTGATGGAAGTGACATAAATCCACCAAGTGCTTTCTTGGCATTCATCGCTTCCAATACCGCCAACCCACAGAGCTGAAGGGATGAGCAAACTTTCACCTGGAGGTTCACTGACCTCTGGTGCATTGGATCTCATCTTTCAGTGTCAGACCCACCAGCTCTGCCCCCACAACCCACGTTAGCACTAGTGAAGTTTGCAGAGTTCATCCGAGAACTGGGAAATAAAGCACATTCCTGCTGAGCTGCAGGTGGCAGTGAGGGCAGACAGGGCAGGGGAGAGCTGTGCTCTTCTAGCAGCCACTTTAGGTAAGCACCATGCAAAGCAGTTTCCTACAAGTCAATCTTTCTAAAATGAGATCTGAAGCATCCAAAGCAAGAGGTTGTTAAAAGCAGCACAATTCCCATTTTAAGTCTTTGAAACACCCTTGACATACACACAGCTTTTCTCAGTGAAGCACTGGGACAGCAGGGTAGTCCCAGTAGTTTTCCATAATGATTTACTTGACAGGACAGCAGAAGAGCATCAAAAGCTTCCACATGCAGAAAAGAGAAGTCGTGATTTAGCTCACAGAGAGGACAGGGCTCATTTGCCAGCATTACACTTCATGGTAATGACTGGAAGAGCCCTCACCATCGTTTTCAGTGTTTCAAAGACATAAAACTCTTTGGCTTGCAGTGTTTTAAGGGCTGCTAATGAAAGGTTCCATTAGTTACAGCTGCAATGTTTCATTACTGTGCGACAGGCTGTTCAAGACAACACTGGAAATATTAAGGTGCTTAAGAAGGAGAGAATGGCTACACCACCACCCCAGGAGAAGTAAATTCATACAAGCAGCCAGCAGAAGTCCCAGCAGCTAAAGAACCCCCCCATATTTTAGGTATTAAAGTAAAACCACAGAAGTCAAAGCTCGGTGGCCACAGCAGAGGAAGACCAATTTGAAGGAGTCCACAGTCATTTAAGAGTCAGCACCACATCCAGGAGGCCTCACTGCAGGGATATCTGAAGGATGGTGCAAACAGCTCCCACCCCGTTTGTCAATGAGCAGTGATAATGGCCTAGGAATGCACTGAATGAGGATTTGGGGTGGACCACACCTCAGTGTCACTGGGAACCCCAGGGCACTGATTCCACATCATGACAATCCAACCTTCTAAATGTCCTTGGTTTGTTAAGCACCAAAACCGCTTCAATTCTGTGGCAGTGCAGCAAAGCAAGACAACAGCACCCAGGCTTGCTCCAGCAAGGAGAAGACAGCAACACATGGCTGAAGTCATCCTTGAGGAAGCAGCAGCTCCTCTTCCTAATGCTGCTAACACTAGAGAGGAAGAGAACCCCAGGAGGACAGAGAGGAGGCAGGACATGGTGCTTGCTAGACTATCCGGTTTTGCATAGAAGCACAAGTACTGAATGCAATGCTGTTACGCCGGACAAGTCACAGCAGCCTTGGAGAGAAACCCACCGCACAGGACACTTTGTTGCCTTTTAGTCTCTGTTCCTTACTGTTTTTCGTTAGAGCCACCTTCTGCAAATCAAGGTAAAAATGGAAATGAGAACCTGGCATTACTGACTGCTGCAGTTTCACATCTCAACAAACATTTCAGAGCAGTTAGCGAGGGTTCTTTTATGCATCTGTCATCTTTTTAAAGCCGAAATTGTGTCCTGGGACGTGCTTCCTGCACCTAAGGCTGTTGACAGATCTGCTTGCCAGACCCCTCTTTATTTCCGTTTCTCTAATGCAAAAGTTCACTAGCACAGTGAAGCCCATTTATTGCCCAAACCATGTCAGGGACCTACCATTTCCCCAGGCTGTGGTGCACATTCTGTAACGCATTTGGACTACAATTAGACAAAAAAAGAATCCTTATAGTCATCATGTCAGCAATGACAGGCATCTACACAATGAAACAAAGCAAAAGGGCAGAGGCAAGGAGCCCAGTGAAGGTTTATAAGTACTTTAAGTATCAAAAGGGCATCTTTGAGGTTCACCTGACTCATGAGCCCCTCTTAACATTGCACTGAGCAGCTACAGGAGTTTTAAATCACTTCCAAACAAAAGCCCTGTTAATTCTATTAACGTGCTCTGTGAGGCAGCATCTCACTGTGGCAGGAACTTAGGTAACAGTGATTCAGACCCTGCTGCTCTCCACGTCTTTCAAGATGAGTTTAACAGAGGCATTATCTGGCTTCAGTTTGAATCCAAGACCTCGATCGTGTCACGCTGTGGAGCGGCAGAGACAAGTCCTGTGACCTGGGAGCAGTGGTGCTGCTGTGCGTCAGCAATCCCAGTGCTGAGCACTGGGGTATCCCGTCCTGGGGCAGCACAGCCAAGAGGAACCACAAGAAATCAGGTTTTACAGAAGCTACGCAGGAAGGGAGTGACCCAGAACACTGCAGACTCCCTTCCTTCCCAGGGTAAATCAGAGCAGAGGGCTTCGCAGTGGGGATTCCCTGGGTTGCGGGTTCTCCTGTGGCAGCCCCTCAGAGGATCCACTACAACTGCCTGACCTGACTTACACCCAGCAAGGAAGGGCTTTTGTTGAATGTATACCCAAGCAGCAGGGACCACAGCAGAGCTGACCTCCTGGTAAATGGGACAGGCTGAGCAGGAAGCAAGATGTGGTGGCAAAGGCTCTGCCTCGCTAATGTTTAACGTCGGCTCTAGTTCTAGTGCAGGGTTTCATCGTGTGCCAGCTCACAGACTGAGCTGCAGAGCAGAGGTTTACTATCATCCTCAGGGTGGCTGGCACTCAGGGGTGCTTTGTTCCAGGAGATGCACTTCATTACAGCAATGTGCCAAGAGCAATATTGATCGAGATGGAGGAGAGCCTCAATTTCCCTCCTGTAAAAGGCAGAGTGAAGGATCCCGTCTGCCCTGGGTGAAAGGACAGTCTAGTGGGAGAAACCAGCCATGTCCTTTTGCACTGAATGCAGCTCATGTGAGACCCAGGGCTCAGAGGGGGGCCTGAGGGATAACACCACACAACAACCCGTTTGAACTGCCATAAAGAAAAGTACCTCCCTTCATCCTATACATACTGCTGTCAGTAAGAATAAACTGGGAAGAGATCCTGACAAAATCCAAGTGCGGTTCCAGGATCCCATTGCCTCATTTCATGCTGAGCTTTACGTTCTCAGTACACCACACTGTAAAGCAGTGAACTTCCAACCAAAGGGAGGCAAAAGGAATTGGTACTTCAGCTCATGTTTCACAATAGCAGGTGTGGGTATGCCCTCAGATGAAAATCACTTATCTGCTCTTCCCTTTGAAGTTACACACTGCTCCTGCACACACACTTTCCCCTCCTAGCTCAATAGCCCAAAGCCTGTGATGATTTTTAATCACCAAGAGCTGTCTTTCCTAACAGCAAAGTATCAGGCAACTGAATAGAACTATTACAAATGGCCTAGAATTCCAAAGTGCCATCAATCGGAAGCACTTGTGCGCTGTAAGCACATGAATGCCTCCGTTTGGCACAGGAAGTCCTTTAAGAGACATTCAACTGATACTGATTTAATCTCCTGGCTTGAATGTCTGGGCATGCTCAGTGCGCTGAGCCTACAGCGTGACAAAACAAGCCAAAATAAAACAAGCTCTATTCATCAGCAACAACACTGTGAGTTTTGCTCCCTGGAGAAAGGGCACACTGAAACCTGTGTTCAGCACCAACACTTAGAGCTTCTCCTCGCCTGCACATGGGGGTTTAATGTGTTAAAACCAGACTTCCACAAGGCAAGTGCATGCAGGAAGCAGGAGGCTGGTGTTAGCCTGGGCACTGACCTTGGGGTGGTGAGACAGGGGGGCCATGGCCATGCTGTTTGCTGCAGACACCCAAACAAAACAGCCGTTCAGGACACAGTTAAGGTCACCCATTCCTGCGGGGCTACTACAAGGCTATTTATTGACAGTTCTGCATTTCAATGGCTTTGCCCAGTCAAACGCCAAGTGTTTATATGACAAGCAAAGGTGCTTCTGCCACTCACCATGAAAGGCTTTTCCTGATAGTCTTAATTTCATTACTCCTACTCCAATCCCTTGTTCCACACTAAATTCTTCCTCCTCCCGCCACAAAGCCATTAACTACTCTACACACGGAGAGGGGTTTAACCTGTTGGACAAGTGAGTCAGTGTCAGATGGCAAAGCAGCTATGGATGGTTCTACCCGTTATACCCGAGAAGCAAAAACGACCTCATCCCAGCCAGTTCTGCTGCTGCCTGAACAGCAATACAGGAACCAGGAACAAATTCCTTCCTGCTGAATACCTCAGCTCTTGGAGCATTTTCCATGCAGTGCCAGTGACTGTCCCATCAGCTACTTGTAAAGGTGTATGGGTTAGAAGTCTTCCTCAAAAAAAGGAATGGTGGGCTACAGAGCTCTTGTCATTTTAGATGTGAATATACATTTGCAACCATTTTTCTGTGATAAAAGAAATGTTGCTCAAAGGCATATAGCTATTTCCATTATACGTACACTATTTTGTGCATAGTTTAGTTAACAGTTCAATGTAAGTACAGTGCATAATGACCCATTACAGGCAATCTGCAGTGAAAAGACTGTGCAGAAAATCCACAAGGATGTTGCAAAAACCTTGCAAGAAATCAATTTTGTTAACCCAAAGCAGGAGGGAGCCTCTGCCCCACACTCTCCTTCATAAGCATTTTGTAACAGACCCATGTTGCTAATGAGAAATGCACACAGTGAGGTTTGGGATGATTAATACAGACACCAACTCAGGAAATCTGGCAGCAGTTTGGAAATCAGCATTTTATATAAAAAGAAATGTCATAAATAGCAAATGCACCATCCCAGAACACCTGACATGAGAGCAGTGAGAGAAAAAGAGACAATTTATCCCACCCCCAGCAAAAGACCACAGCAAACACAACAGAAACCCAACAGTTTGAGTGGTTTAGCTGTGAACAATCAAGTCCTGCTTGAACTGCTGAGCTCCAGCAGAGCACTTTTTAACCATCATACAAGAACTACTGCAACCAGCATGACTTGGATGCTTTTTGACCTTCTATCACAAACAATCATGTTACTGTGTGTAACTCAGGGTTGCAAGAGTAGATGGCCAGGCCAAGTGGCCACACACAGTCATCCACGCCAGCCACCTCCTCGGTGCTGGATACATCACACCTCATTTCAGAGAGCATAACCAGAAGTGGCAGCAAATGCTTTTCTTGTATCTTCACTTGGGTGCCATGAGTCAGTGTCTGAAATGCAGGCACAGCAATAGTCAGGCCCCAGGGAACCAGATTCCCTGGAAAACGCTGATTTCCAAACCATGCTTTACAGATTCCAACCTCTGAAGTCAGTCACGGAGTTGAGCCTCCCGAGCTCACACACACAAAGTGTTTGCATCCTCCATGAAGACAATGTCACAGACTATTCCACCTGTTATTTAACTTCAGCATCACACTTTGCCTCAGAAGGCTCTCACCTCAGTGTCCCAAGAGTCCTGAAGGACAGTATTCCTGGTACTACGCTTTGTCTGGGGAATGTGACCATCATCTTCACTGCCATTCCGCCTCCTCTTCCTGAAGAATGTGCAGGGGGAAAGGAGAAAAAGAAGTGTTAGCAGCTGATTTATACACCTTCTGCTTTGTTCTCTAAAGGCAACTCAAAACTAAGGGTAAAACTTAATGCTGTATCTAAACCTCTGACATGCTGTCAACACGGTCTCGTCTTAGCTGCTGTCTACAGAACAGAGAGGAAATGATCAGGCTTCTCTCAAAGCAGCCAGGCTGATGTTTCTACCAGTTCAAGGGACAGGGACTCACACCTGCCACTAAACCCAGTGCTGAGCAGCTTCCTAAAGAAACCCATTTGACAATTCTCAGCCTTGCAACTGCTCTCAATACTCAGTCACGTCTAAAAAGAAGCCTGAGACTCTGAATGGCATCTGACAGGCTGAGAACAACACCTGGAAGAGCAGCACTGGCCACACTGTCAATGAACACCCAGTTATGTTCACCTTGCTTGTGTGAGCCTGCACTTAGTGCCTGGGGTGAGTTTAGTCTCTCTGTTCTAAGAGCACCTGAAGTCAAGTTGCAACAGTATTTTCCATGTGGAAAGGAAGCTTTGTCAGAAAACACCTCACAGAAAACAATTCCTCCCCTGTATCCCATGGATTTGCCATCCTCCCATAACATCACTACTGCTTCATGGCACCTGATTCAAACCAGTGACCCCAACACAACATCCCTCAGTGCCCACAGTACTTTAGTGCTAGTATCAGATGATGCTTCCCACTCTACAAACATCACAAGTCAGCTAGGACCTCGGCACGCTGGGCACTATCCAAAATACCAGATAGAGCAGTTCCAGCGCCTAAAACTGAACACACGCTGAGTCAAAACAGCCTCAAGTGAGGTATTTATAACCGCATCTCCTCGTACAGACAAGCTCCCGCAGCAGGCCCAGCTGCCGGTGTTTGCTCCACGCCTACAGAGCCCGAGCTGCCTCCTCACTCCCCAGCGCTCCCCCTCAGCCGCTGCCCACCCATCGGCAGAGCCTTTCCCCCCTTGCATCGCCTCCAGATCCCTCCTTCTCTTCACACCTCCATCCCCGCCGCAGGGCGCCCAGCTCCTACGTGCTCCTCAGTCCCTCTGGTTTCTCCCCTACCCAGGCAGGACCGAGCTCCTCTCCTTCCCCACCGAGCACACACCTCGCGGCCCCCCCATACCCTCCGCATTCCCCTGGAGCTCCCAGGCGCAGCCCACCGGGACGCGGGGCTGCCCCTTTAGCACCCAGCACCACAGCCCGGCTCCCGTTTAACCCCTTCAGCAGCTCAAGAGCCCGCTCCCCTCCTCTGCCCCCATCCCCTTCTCAGCTCCCCCCATGCTCAATGCACCGCAGGGTGCACAGGCCGCATCCCCCC
>JBAFWW010012353.1:8465-18723 GCA_036873685.1 Agapornis canus
TTCACTTCCCATCTCAGAGGGGTATGGATGATGAAATGCAAGTGCATAATCACATACAGTGACAAGGAGGAAAGAAAAAGTAAGTGCAAGAAGATGGGGTGAGAAGAGCCTGCCTTGGAAGAGCAGCAAGCGCTACAGCCCAGGATGGGAGCCCAAATACCCCTGCCACACTGAAATGAGAGATTCTGAGGGCTGTTAAGCTCTGGAGCCTCATGATGCATAAGCAAGGACAAGGCCTGCTGGAAAAAAGTTCAGATGAAACACATGGAAAACTATTTCCCAATAGATTTTTGTGGCATTTCTCATTCTATCGGATGTTTTGTTTCATTTTTTTTTGATCAATAAGATGCAAACCACCTGAACTCTCTACACAGCAAAAATTCCATTTTTCAATCAGGCATAATTACAATAGGTTTTAATTTTAACCAGTGCTGCAGGGGATTGAGTTTGACGTTTTCCTGGTACAAGTTGAATACTGCGATGGGGAGAGACGGAAGCAGAGCAGGAGTTGTGTTCTACTTAGAACTGTAGAGGATTAACACTTGCGCCTGGTGATTGATTCCTCCTGAATGTCAGGACATGAAAACTGCATTTGGTATTGATTTCAGAACCCAAACTGTATTTTGTCTTGAGTCTTGCCCTTCTGTCAGTGTTGTTAAAGGACACTGCAATATGTTCAAACTCCTCCTTTGTATTGCTACAACCCCACAGTAACTCATATAGATAGGGCAGTTTCACAGAGCTGGATTTACCTCGATAGAGCCGTGACTGTCCCCCTCACACTGAGCCTCACCTGGAGGCTTTGTGGGGCTCTAGCTGCTGCTGTGCTTATTCTCTGGCAGCTCTGCTCCTCTCTGTTGGCTTTGGCCACCAGCACTTCTCCAAGTGAAGGCAGTGTGTGGTCCTGCCTGTACGTGGCCCATCATGATGGTGTTGTGCAGCACTGACAGGCTGGGATCAGAAACAATCACCTGGTTTCCAGTTAAGCTGTTGATCTGACCTCTGAGGTCTTGAATGGCTTGAAATCTGGCTGGGAGATGACTTCTCTGCCATGATTACAGTCAGCAGAGAGCTCTGGCCTGAACCCTCCTGGTGTAAATAGGAGGGTGCTGCTACTGGAGCACGTTAAGACAATGGTTGGTAGAATCCATTCTGGTTTCAGCTGAGGCAGTAGTTTATTAAGAAGTGGAATATGTTGCAAGATCAATTTATTTTGCTTGTGGAGCAATGAAATGTTTGTGTTGCTCAGTCTGGTTTTAATGGTCTTAATTCCACATAATTCTTTCCTGGAGCAGGTCTTTTCCCTGTACGCATGTGTCTGACCCAGCTTGAGCAGGGGCTGGCTCTCGGGTAGCTCAAGATTACTCTTCCAGAGCGGTTTTGTGCCTCTGGTGTCACATCTCTTCTAGATGATGTGTTATTTTGGGAGTCTGTTGAATTAAACATTGCTCATTCTGTTATCTTGGCACCCTGAGATGTGTGCACACACACGTGTTCCTGTTGGGGTAACTCATTCATTCCTGTACTTTTACCTTCATGTTTGCGGACAGGAGACAACTGATTCTACCACATGGATGACTGGGATAATCCCAGCCTTGGTAGGGAGAACTTGGACCCTCATAGAGGTTGAGCTGCTGATGAGCTGTGCTAATGAGTTCCTGGATAGGTGGCCTTCCCTCGCGTCTCTCATTAGGCTGGAGCTGAGGTTTTGCTTTCAGTGCACCCATTGCTTTTCAGTGGTGTTTTTTTGTCTCTAATCGCACTTTCTTCCTCTTTTCATGTCAGGAATCTGAAGAGAAGCTGCTTTTCCTTTGACACCATTATCTGTGTGTGCTTCCTGGGGATGGAGCAGCCAAAGATGAAATGAAATCATGTGTCTGAGAAATTTTCTTGTTGGTTTTAACGGAACCAATATTCCATTTGAAGTGAGCAGAGGAACAATAATAGTCCAGTAGGGAATTCCTTGAAAGGAATTTATGTGGAAGGGAATCGATTACCTGCCTGTCCTCGCTTCAGAGAGAGCACTTGCTCATTTTGAAGCTGGAACTGCTACCTGTTGGATGGTTTTAGTCATGTTCACCTCCTTTGATGAAGAGATGCAAACCTTCCCTTCACTTTCATGGTAGCTGCCCTTGGACTGGCACTTCAGTGCTACAGCAGCTCATCTTTGCTGAACAGAAATCGTCATTTGCATGTAGAAACCCAGAGATGTGAATGTGAGAACTCTTATGCTGGTGAAATGATAAACAGGTTACCATTTCTGAAGCCAGAGAGCCAACTGAAATACATTACAGCTATAATTCTCCATTGCTGACAGCAGGGATTGGTCACACTGTCGTTTTCACACCTACCTGTATCTCTTGTAGCTCCTATTAACTTCATTGCATATTCCTTTTCGTTCTGTCATTCCATTATCAGGGGAATAACACTGAAAGGATGAAGTGTTACCAAGTCAGAGCACAAAACAACACCAAAGCATCTGTTTTAAAGTAGGAAGTAGGGTAATCTGTATAACAAGAAGACAAAAAGTGTTTTATCTTACTGAAACCTGGGCTGGGTATCAGTTATTGGGTGGGTATGTGCTTGTCCTTAAAGGGATGTAGAGCTCCTGAGCTGCTGCTGAAGCCAGGCAATGGAAGAGATCAGTGTTTCTCCTTTGCAGCAGACTCATTATTTATGGATGTATCAGTCAGCTGTGAATTATAATTAAGACAAGCTCTTGACTCTGATTTCTCTTTAACCTGCATTGAAAACTGAACACAGTTCACAATGCGGTCTGAAGTGATTTATTAAGATTTAACAAGGATGTGGGGCTATGCCACACAGATTTGTTAGCAGGAAAGGCCTAGTTCCTGCTTTTTCACTTCTGCCTTTTGTTCCTGCTCATCAGCCAGAATTTGACATCCCTCTCACAGTGACTCCTGGGGCCTGTCATTGCTCTATCCATAAAGGCCACCTTGTAGTCAAAGCCACTTAAACTCAGCTGGTAGAGGACAGACTCTTTGTTTTCCCTGGCTCTTGATGTGAAGTCCTTTATGCAGGACAAAAACTAAAGTGTGAAATCTGTGTTCTGTCAGACAGATAATGATTAACATCCTGTTGTCACAGCTCTAAACCACAGCTCAAACTGGGAGGGCAATGAATAGCATGAATAAAAGAGAGAAAGAAAGAAAGATATTATCTCAACTGCTGCTGTTCTGTGGCAGAAGTAACTGCAGCCCATGCTTTATCTTCCAGTGAGGTGCAGAGGCCACAATCCTTGAGTGTTTGGTGAGAGACTGTTGGATTTAGGACTCAGATCCTTTAATTGTTTTAGTTGCTAATTAAAACCTTGTTCTGAGCACCTGTTTGCTGATATCTGCAGATGTCACTGATGAGGATCCCTTTAAGTCCTTTGTGGTCACAACTCTCTTCCATCTTGGGGTTCTGTGCTCGCTGTTTTAGTAACTGGCTCAATGTTTCAGGTAGTCTTAGTCTAAGCTAGACTCGCTTTGTACCTGCCACCTTTAAAACGCAAACAAAGCAAACAAACCAAACCTAAAACCAAGCTCAAAGCCCAGACCAAGCCCATCGCTTCTGGGTAAGCCAGAGAAAGAAACAGACCCAGTCAGCTGTAGTCAACTTTAATTCAGATCTTGGAACCCTTCATGGCTCCGAGATGCTCATACAGACACTTCGTATGTACCTCAGTGCTCTGTGTTTGAAATGGAATGCTCCAAAAACGGGTGCTGGGAATATCACAAGGCTCCTAATTGGTGGAGGCTCTACAAGTAGTGTCCTCACAAGCAGGCGAGTAGATTGGAATTAAATGAAGGCAAAGGCAAAGGGTGTTTGGAAGCCTGTGTGTGTAAATTCCAGCTCCTTTTGGATCCGGTTACTTTTCCCAGGCTGGGGGAGGATAGCTGTGAACAGAATATGAATTGGAAATTCCTCTCAAGAACACTTCCAAGTCTTTTTCCCTTGAAGAAATAGGAACAGAAAGGTACTCTCTATAAATCTGATCTAATGGGCAAGATGCATTCCGGAACATGCAGATGTACTGCTTCATGCCTGGGGGTGGCACTGGGAATGCTGGAATCCTTACCAGGGCTTCTTCTTACTCTTCTGTTATAGCAGTGATAGGAGAAGAGACAACCCTCAGTCAGCTTTTTGAAGTAATCTGTTAAGCACTGTCTGCAGTGACAGGGGCTGAGTTTTCCATCTGTGCCAGCTCGTGCAGGCTTTGGAAATGGGAAGAGACTGTTCAAGGGGATTTATCACAGTTAATGAGGAATATCAAACCTCATCACAAAACACTGGAAACTTGGGGTATTGCTCCTGAACCTCCTTTATGTTCAATATCACTTGAGGTTTTTGCAATAGACTGGCCTCTTCTGTATCACTGGATATGGATGCTCTATCCCTGGAGACAGTCAAGGCCAGGCTGGATGTGGCTCTGGGTGACCTGATCTAGTTGATGATGTCCCTGCTCATTGCAGTGGGGGTCGGACTGGATGAGCTTTGAAGGTCCCTTGCAACCCAAACCAGTCTGTGATTCTGTATTCAAAAGGAGGCATTGCTGTTAGGAAAGTGATTCATATGATGATATTTAACACTGCTAGCGTTGCAAAGGAATTCTTTTTTCCAGAAGGTCTTTAGGTGCTTCTGAAACATTAAGTGTATTAAATGAGCTTTCAGAGATACCTTTTCCTCTTCACCCCCAGAGAAATTAATCTGAATAGCAGAAAAGCAGGCTCTGTTCCAACACGTAGCTGACTCCTGTCCCATGGGAAGGGAAAGATCTGAGGTTCAGGTGTGTTCCCTAGAAAGATCTGCACAACTGGAGGATCAAAGGAATTATCGGCATCTATCAAAGTAGATGGAAGTCTTGACCATACAGTATAGATTCAGATTTTAAGCAGTCCTTAATTAATGATGGAGATAAAACGTACGATGGGAGATCCAGTTAAGCAAGAGGAAGTAATGAAGCCAAAGGCACAGACAAAAAGGTGTTGCTGCCCCTTGAGCTCTGGTTGGCAGAGGATCGTTCTCTTTCTGGAGAGGCTGAAACACAAGTTAGCAAAGAGAGCTGGGAATTGCAGGGATCATTCAAAGTGAGAGGTGGTGATTCAGAGAGCGGCTTCCACTCAGGGACATACAGTGGGTCAGCTTCTCCCATCCCCACCCCTACAAGTCAGGAGTTCGGATGGTCAAGACTCAGTAGAGGAATTAGGGGGTGACAGGAGAATGGCTGAGGTGTCACTGCTGGCCTCAAGAAAGCCTCGCATACAGAGAGTTTGAGGTTACAGGTAGAAAGAGCAAAGAAGTTTCCAGTCTCTGAAGCAGTAAGTGATGCTGTTGGGCATCAGTCCTTTTCTGATCAATGCCATGGTTGAGTTTTGTTTCTAACCCTGGAAAGGATGGGTGTGATGGAGCATCTACAGCCTCCTGATAGTCAGGCCTCAGGAAAACAGTAGCCTGGGCCTTCCAGTTGTTACCTCTGAGCACATCTGCTCCTGCCTAATGAGCTCCTGTCATTGTGGAGAGTCCTTGCAGCAGAATTCCTATGATCAGAGATCAGCATGTATGCTCTCTGGAAGCAGTTGGGGTGTTGCAGTATGAGCATGAAGTAGATCTGCTGAACAATGGGTTCACTGATCCATCTTTCCTTGTCACTGCTTTTCCACACTAAAGCTTATTTTATTTACATAAAAGGTGCAGTGGTTATGACTTTTATGATACATTAAACAGTGGTGCCTGTGAAAAGGAAAGAGAGCAATTTGTTACACTCAGAGTTCCTGGACAGTGTGTGTGCAGCTCCACAGGCTGACAGGCAGTGGCCAAACCCACAGCTGTTCATAAAGGGCTGGCATGGGATGGGATCAGACTTACTGGACCTCCCTCAGGGAGGTATTTACTGAAGTGTTCATCATGAATCTTGCAGTCATGACCTGAAAGCCTGTAAGAATTAGAGGGCAATAGGAGAAAATACTCTTCACAGCTAAATGGGATTGCTCCGAACGTTTGGTTTCACTGTGTGGAGAACAGGGACTGATGGTACGGGAAGGGGAGAAAGATGCTCTGTGCTGAGAGTGAAAATTGCAGGTGTTAAAGAGGGTGATGTGACCTGTTGGTCTGTACCAAATTTACCTGCTGAGAACCTCCCAGAGGAGTTTCATGTTCCCCACAAGCACGTCTCCAGTAAACACTGTGCACAGCCACCTTGGTGTCTGTGGGGGACCATGTCCGTGATACACCCCACTTAATGGAACGGGGGCCTTTGAGGGGAACGAGCAGACCTTGAGCGGCTCTTGCTGAGGGTAGGGAGGAGCCGTGTTTCTTCCTTATCTTTCCAGCACCAGTCTTGGCTTGGTGCATTGGAACCTGATCTTAATGTTGCTTTTTCCTTTCAGCTTGGGCCAGAAGGGAGGATGGCGTGCGGGAGGGAAGCTGTAGAACAGGCTGGAGATGGGCATTCTACAACTGGATCCTGAGGGGGTTTAAGGAGCTGTAATGTTAAAAGAGTTCTTTCCAGAACAGGGGAATTCCTGGAGAGAAATAATTAAGCCTCTCATATAAGCCCTTAGATGCCTAATGCATTGGTATTCCAAGAGACTTCATCAGGGAACTGAGTTCCTGTCTCTTCGCACCATGTTTGCTTTATACTAATCCCATCCTTTGAGGCTTTTGCTGGTTGCCTGCAGAGACCAGGAAGCAAATATGGTTTTGCCCTCTGCCTGCCTTGCTGTGTGACAGCTTCTGCAGGGAGCTCCATTCCTTCCTCTGAAGCACTTGCAATTGGCAAGGGCCACAAACTGAGTTTAGGATAAAACTGATGATGTGCCTGTTGGGTACATGTTGTGTCTGAGCTCAGGACTCAGCCAGTTTTGTATTCAGAGTCGAGGAGGAATATTTCCTTGAGGGTCAGGTGCCAATGATATTCCACCCTCCATTGCAGTGTGGGGCAAGGCTGGAGCATTTCATTCCTCATCAGCAAACCTCCTGCTCTCACAGGCATCTCTGATATCTTCTGCCCCTTCTCCAATATTTTCTCTTACTTCAAAGCATCAGTTTTGGTCTGGAGTTGTGTGCCACCCGTGGCACTTGTATGAGTAGAATGTTTGTGGGTTCTGTCATTTCTGTTTTGTTATTGGCCTGAGGGTTACCAGGACAAGAATTTGTCCCCCCCAGCCTCATACTGCTAGTGTGAGCATCCCTAATGTTGGAGACCTTTCGTATTCAGGCGTATCAGTACTGCCATGCGTCAGATAAACCCCATGGACAAACCTGTGCAGGTATACCATGGGGCTTCCAGAACCAGAAACTTCTCTTCTGCCTGTGTGCATGGACATGGCTTCTGTGTTTTCAGCACGGGAGCCCCTGCAGGATGCTCTGGTCCTGCAGAATTTGCTGGAGCAGGTCAGCAGTGCCGGGCCGAGGGCTGTGCACACCAGGGTGTGATGGGTATGGAGAGCCTGCCCCTCAACACGGTGTTGCTGCGCATGCGATGGAATAGCTGGAAACCAAAAGCAGAGAGTGCACGAGGTAAAGAAAAGTGATCCCAACTGTTTGGTTTAATCTGTCCTGTTTCATAACTGTGTTCATGTTCCCCATTTCAATAAAAACCATTTGCTAACAGCACAGGAAGGAGAGGGGAGGAGGGAAGAGGAGCGAGGGAGAAAGGAAAGTGGCTCCATAGAGTTGGAATCAGCATAATCAGGCAAAGCATAATAAAATGCTTTGCCGTGACAGCTCTTTTGCATAATGTCATCTCATGGAGGTGTCACTGAGGCTCTGTGGTGGGGAAGGGGAGGAGAGGACCTGCTAACATGGGGGAGTTTGTCATTTCAACTGAGCCTTTGGCATTCTGTTCTCAGCTCTGTTTTCGGGAGTGTTGGTGGCAGGAAACACTGGCAATGAGCTGAAACTTGACAGGAAGTGTCTGGATCCCAGGAGAAAGGGTGGTCTTGGTTGGATGTGATGTGAGGATACAGCAGGCATTTAGTTTTACACCTTATGATGACATAGATCTATGTCAGGAACATTGTGGCTAGAACATGTTCTGAGCAGAGTGTGACTGGAACTAACGGTGCTGCGCTATGACAAGCTTAGGCTGTGTGTCCAAGAGATGTTTTCAGTGCTTGTGAGTTGTACTTAACAAAGCCCAGTTATTTTCAGAGGTTAAACACCATTAAATATCAATGGAAGTTGGGGTCCCAATCCAAGTAAATGACCTGAATTCTTTTTACTCAAAGTAAAAGTAATTTGTCCGTGGCATATTCCTTTCTCAAAGTTAGATTATTTGCTGTGCAAATCTAGTATTAATTATTAGTATTAATTAGTACTTATTAGTATTCATTATCTTGGAGGGGACTTGGAGCAAGCTGCCAATGTGGAAGGTGTCGCTAGGGTGGGAACTGGATGAGCTTTAAGGTCCCTTCCAGCCCAAACCAGTCTGGGATTTTATGATCATTTTACCAGTAACAACCACCCTTGGATCCTATGAGAGCCCCATGTTCTAGATAACTTCATTGCACGTTCATCTTTGAGAGGTTGCTTAATAAAAGCACTGTACATAACTGAATCAGTGACACAAGTTATCCATTAATTTACTATAGGGAGTGTTTTGACTCACCTCTTTTGCAAACACTGACGGAACCTCTAAAGAACATGGTGTTTTAGATGAATGTTTTAAGTTACAAGGAATACAGCACTGCTGAGTGAAATGAATGGGAAATGCAGCAGCAGAGCTGAAACCATCCCTGACCCAGAGACTGAACGTGGGAGTGCTGCAGCCAGTCTGAACTGTGGGTGTGGGCATAGCCCGTGTGACCTCGTGAAAGACTGAGGGCAGGAGTGAGTAATCCCCACGTTGATAGCTCATGTGTTTAAATGTATTCCATGAAATCCCAAAGCTGGCCTAAACTGACAGAGCTCAGAAGCGGGCAGCCCTGGAGCTGAAGTTGCCCCCCTTTGCTTTCATGTTTTGAATGTTTGGAGCATTCTCCCTTCACATTCCCAGAATTTTCTCCATATCCATACAAGTCAGACCCAGAGCAGAGTATGAGATAGAGTAAGAGTTTGCTGTTTGGTTGGGTTCTTTTGAAGCAGCAGGAACCATTTGCACAGACCTCCCTTACATGAGCAGATGAAATGTGGGCACAGACTCGTCGTGTGTTCAGAACATGAAGATTCCAGGCTGAGCAAAAAAAAGCAGGCTGCAGCTCTCTCTGGAAGTGATCTTGCCACCATGACTTGTGAATTAAATTGGTTAAGCAGCAGCGACATGAGCTTCAGCTTCAGTACATAGCAGGTGTAAACTTGATTTATAGTGGTCTCATAATGAATTTAAAAGCTTTGTTATAAACACTCTGGTTCCACAGATGTTAAGAGTTGAAAGCTGAGATTTATTGACCTCAAACTAATTAAGCCCAAATTAATACAATTTACTTTTTATGTGGAAAAAGGAAAGAGAATTAAAGGAGAAGATGGGGCTGGTGTGAGTTGCAGAGGACAGTAAAATAGCATCAGGCTGTTTCCAGAAGCGGAATGGAAGCTGGCAGGTCCGGCCCTTACGTTGCACTGGAGCTCAGCTGGGGGCTTCTGCAGCCACAGGTCTTGTCTATAAGGGCTCTTCATGGCCTTCACTGGTGAACTGGATCAGGTGGATCAGTTCCAGCTCTGACCATGAGCTGTCTGCACTGTCCATATCCCACCACGGTGAGCCCTGCTCAGAAAGAGCCATGAAACCTCCAGAGGTAACAGCAGAACTGTGCAGATTTCACTGGAATCCAGCCAGGCCTGGGCACAACTGCACAGGAAAATAGGAAAAGAAAAATCTCGTCTCCCCATTTGAAATGTAATGTATGTGTGAAAATGCAGGTTATAAAGACACAGATTTGAAATGGCTTTGTCTCACTTGCCTTTATGGAAGTGCAGCAAGACATTCCTGTCCAAATTGGAATATTGCTGTTTGCTCCTTACTTGAATCTGGTATAATGTGGGTACTGCTGTATAAACTGATGCTGTGAGGAAGGTGATTCCCCTGCCTGTGTTTGGGTTGGTATTTTTCAGTGTCAGCTGTTACAGCTTTTTCAGCGCGAGTTGCTTTTATTGGAGAGCAAAAGACTGATTTATTATTTCTTTAGGAACAATGTTTTCAGCCATTCTCAGATCCTCCCGATGAGCCCAGGATTCCCACTTGGTTCTTTTACAGTGGACTTTGGACAAGGGCCTGTAGGGCCAGGCCAAGGGCAATGGCTTGAACCTGCCCAAAGAG
>JBAFWW010012357.1:0-12008 GCA_036873685.1 Agapornis canus
CTGCTCCAGTGGAAGGGGTCCCTGCCTGTGGCAGGGGTTGGAGCTGGGTGAGCTTGAAGGCTCCTTCCAACTCAAACCACTCTGGCATTCTGTGAATGCTGCAGTTCATCAGTTATTAAACTCTCCACAAACTTCCCTGTAAACAGGCCAGCTGATGAACCTCTGCAGTGCTACCTGGCTAACCCCCTCAACACTTGACTTGAACATTATTTGACAGCCAAGCTCTTTACCTAGGATAATAAGGGAAGCAAAGCTGAAAGGTTCCACTGAAGCCTTTTCCAGAGATTTGCTCCATCCAGCCATTCTTCTCACATTTCTGCAGGGTTCTCTTCAGTAGATGCACTGTGAAAATAAAATCAAAAAACTTAGAGGAAGGTTGTTACTATCTTTATCCACTTGTCTGACCTTACTGCTCTCTGCAGAGCTCTCTGAAATCAGAGCTGGAGAGTCAGGATGAAGTCTCCTTTGCTAAGACACCTGCAGAGCACTTAGCAAGTGTGGCTTTAAATTCATCCAAAGAATGAAGTCAGGAACAGTGCATGGTTTTGATGTCCCCATCAAAGGATGCTTCTTCCTAAATGCAATCCAAGTAGTGGCATGGAACTACTGCTGTCCAAATTTAACCCAAATCTCAACTTTCTACAGCCTGTTCTCCAAAGTGCTTTTTAAAGACTTGTGTCTACCCTTGTTTTACCTTCCTTGTATCCCTAAATGTCAAATGTGATGCATCTTTCCACAGTCTGTGTTTTTGTTTTGCTTTCTAAAAGGAAAATTACCTGGTCCAGAAATAGGACAGATGCACTTTTTATTCCAGTCTTCTGTTCTATGTGCACTGTGTAAGGATTGTAACCCAACCTGTGCAAGTACAGAGGATCTCTGGCAAAGGGCTGAAGCTGTTCAGTCAGTTCAAACCCATTTGCAGCTTGAACTAGAGGGACCATTTTCATATTTAGCTCCCTCCAAACCAAGGGCAAAGCAAGGCTGCCCTCAAGCACCTTCCAAAGAGGTTCACTTGAGAAATGAAAAAATACAAAGAAACACAGTGGCTGAACTGTTACCTGAACCTGTGGGTACAATTAACGCAAAGGTATTTGCTCCAACTGCTTATTGCACACTACTGAAACAGGCTTTTATCAAGTACTGACATTTCACAGCAAGAGAATCCTTTGGGACAAGGCCATACTTACACCAGGCTGTTTCTGCTGAAATACTGTACTCTGAATGGCACTGGAAGAGCCTGCACAGCTAATGGGGTTGATCCTATCCATGAAGTCACTAATGTTGCAACATTTGGATCCTCATAGTTGAACAACTCTTTAAAAATCCACTCTTTCATAAAACAGGAGCAACACAAAACCTAAGGCTGGTTTTATTCTTTGTACCAAAGATAAATAGCAGCACAAAGATAAATAGCACTTGACTCCAGTCAAGTCCAGTTCTGAGGTATAAAAGGAGGAGTGCAGAGCACTGGCTCTGCAGTGTGCACCTGCCTGCTTTTACATCTCACCAGATCTTCCTCTGATTGCTCTTAAAACAGAGCAGAGATCATCAAAATTCCTTTTATGTAACAGAAAGGGAAAGAAAACAACAGATTGCAAGCTGAGATTTCTTTATGAGACTTCCAAGACTGACAAGAACTCGAGGCTGGCTGAGCATAGGCCTCTGAGGGCCAAGGAGAACTCCAGTGCTCCTGAAAATAAATCATGCAAGGGCTTAGGATGCCTGGAAACTCTTCTCTCTGTCCCAAGATTAAGAAGTCAGACTTGACATCAGTCTCTAATTGGCAGAAGGCCTCAGGCAGCTTCTTTAGCCCACGCTGCTGTGAGGGAACCTGCGCTCTCTCGGCATCAGTAAGCCCTGTGTCAAACTGATGTGCTGCTGCTGTGCTTCAGGTGAAGTGTGAGATCAGCAGCCTCCCTCCAGCCCATGTCCTAACGAATGGCACCATAACACCACAGCAACAAACTCATCTACCTCCAGGTTTGACTCTAGTGAAGACTGCTGTGAGCTCATCCTGCTTCAAATGACCTCCAGCACTAGTTAATAAACTGCAGTGGGGTTCAGGCCAAATAATGCACATAAACCATTAAAACATCTGCTTTAAAGTTGCTGTTATAGTATTGCTTCTGCTAACGTAAAAGCCAAAACAGACATTAAAGTCATTCCTGAGAACAAAGACATGCCAAATCTCTTTCCGAACACAACAGGATTGTTTCTCTCCTCACTTGCTTGACCTTTTAAAAATCAGAGCCAAAGAATGACCTCAAGCAAATCCATGATAGGGGTGCCTGTGAATGTTTTAAAAGTTAGACTGTGCAACTTCTCTAACTAAAAAGCAACTGGGAATTGCATTTATGCCAAGCTGTAGCCTTTCAAAATAGAGACAGACAGATGAAATCAACTTGGTGATTTAAGAACAATAAATGTACTTGAATACTATTCCCCTTTCCTGGGAACGCTACAGACAAGAGAAACATGCATTATGTCTCAAACTAGCCTTTGTCAGGCTTGAAAGGAGCTAATGGGAATTAAAACCACTGAGCATCTCTGCAGCACAAAGAGCTGAGCAGCTGTCGGCTCCCCAGCAAGCTCAATGCAACACTTTAAAGGTGCTGCACAGACACATCTGCAGCTGCAGAACTCTTTCAGCATGCAAAAGAGAAGCATCACACAGATTGGTACTTTACCCTGGAGGTTGGAGTTGGTCCCTGGGTGGTTTTCCAGGATATACTTCTTGAGGGCTGTGGTGGAGCAGGTCTTCGGTTCGTTCATGGCCGCAATAGCAGACAGGATGGCGTCTTCCATCAGAGTCCCACCCAGCAGGGGCTTCTCCCCTGATTTCTTCAGCTATTTTCCAAGGAGGAAGAGAAAAGCATCAAGACAAAATTCTCCCAAACCAGGTCAGGACAAGCTCCTCTGCACCAGGTGGGTCGGCGCTCCTGCATCAGCACAGATATGTTTTACATTAAACACTGCACAGGGAATGCTGCTCTCCCAGCTTTAACTGGGAGGACAGGCCTAGTCAAGTGAGGGCTTATCATCAGTAACATATTGTCCCAGTTCCCAAATACACTGCAAGGATGTGGCAATCTAAGGGCCTATCACTTAGGGAAGGAAATAAATCAGCTCTTCTTCCATCCCCCAGACCAAATGTACCCAAGAGACTTCTGTGGAACATCCACAAGAACAAAGTGTTGCAGGCATCTGGGGTACCTACTGCACCCACAATTAAGAGATGGAAAGGAAAGCTTACCCCACCATCTCCCCTACTGTGCTAATGAGTCAGAGCCGAAGCAGCGTGAGGAACACGCTAAGCAAGGAAGGCGAGGGGTGGGGGGGCTGCTCCAGAAATGTAGACCCAGAGGAGAATAAGAGTCCTACTGCTTCATAGTTGGACAACTCCTGAACATGACAGGCTGCTAAAGAAAGGTGTACCCAACGAAAGTGGGGTGGGGGGAAGAGTGGGTGTTAACTTATATCCAAGGCTTGTGGTCAGTATAGGCAACAAAACACGATGAACTCTGGCTCTGACCTGGAATGTCCCAGATGCTCCCTTCCCTGTGATCTGCTCTAACTGGCCCTTCTCTACAGCTCTCTGGAGGGCATTCTTCAACAGCTGGGGTCTGAAATACAGGAAGATAAAGCTTTACTGACACGCACACAGACTGACAGCTTCAAAAACAAACAGAGAAACAAGGCTTTATACACAGTGTGAGCAGAGAAGTACTTACGTGTGGTATCTGCCTACCTACAGGCATTTTAAATAGAGATCTGTCAGCAAGTGCTGATTACATGAGAAAAACAATGTACGTTAGTGGGAACTGAACTGCAGCGTTTCCTTGGTGTCACTGCATCCAGAAACAGACAGGCTCCACTTGGGAGGATTTAATCAGTTTGAAAAGCACATTTGGAGTCGGTGGGCAATGAGTCAGCTCACAGACAACAAGGGACTGAGTACAGGCCCCTGCAAGAGGTGGCACACACAGCTTTCCTAGACTTGCTTCCTCCTCAAGCTTCGACCCATTTCATGTAAGCAAGCTTAAAGCTTACTGTAAGCACGTGCCAGCTAAACCATCCAGAACCAAGAGGGACAAGATCCCAAGGAGAGGCTTCACATCCCTGCAGCTAAAGGGAGCTTGTTTTGGTTAAGGGTGGAGGTGCACAGTCAATGCTGATGCTGGCATCAGGAACAAAGATTGGGTGTGGAGGGATGCAGGAAAAGGCACAGCTTTTCCTCAAGTTTTCCTGCAGGCTCTACAAGGCAGAGCACCACCTGCCTGCTGCAACACTGAACTGGATCACTGGGAAGCAAGGCAAAGCCAGAGGAAGGTTGTATTTCACTGCTCCTCTGCAGCTCTGCTTACAACAGCTTACTCCTGCACCTACCTTATATCTACTTTGAGTTTGGGGTAATACTGAGACACATATTTCTTGATGAGGCTGTAAGAAGCTTCCTTCGGCTCACAAAGGCGGGTAAAAGCCAGTGGCAGGATATCTTCCAGCTTCACTTGTTGCTCTGCAGCCGAAGTAGAAGTGCTTTTCTGAAATACACACACTTTACTCATCAGTGAGGCCTAAAAGTCTGGGGTTTCTGCACCAGCAATGCAGAGGGGAGAAGTGCTCCTGACACTGGACACAGATCTGCAAAATCAAGTTCTGTAAGGCAATTCTTTAACAATTTAAAAAGTTTAGGTAAAACCAAGCAAATTTGGCTGGAATTTTCACAGGAGTCTCTGGATAGTTTTGCAAATAGAAATTGCTCAGTATTTAACAACATCTGTATTTTTACATTAGTTTCCTTCCTCTTTCTACACACACTTTCCTCTGCTGCCCTTCTGACATGAGTGAAAATCTTATACACTGCCATGAAATATAAACCCCACCAAAGGCTTTTTACATCTGCTCAAAAATTAATACCTTAAACAGGAGTGGGATTTTAGATGACAGAATGAAATCCTGACTGAAGCCAACTTTCCCTTCTGAATTTTCCTCCATCCCTGTGAGGAGGGCATGAGCAGGAAAAAATGAAGTCTGTTTTTTATACAGAAAAGACAGTGGGAAAATGTGCTGAAGTTTAATGGTTTTGATGCTGAACAGCAGCTTTGCAAACAGTCAAAGGGGTGAGGGTTCTGCTCACCAGACAGCTGCTAGCTGCATTCACCACCAACAAAAGCAAGCTGTTCGTTTTGCTGCAACACAGAGAAAGTAACTAGGAACAAAGACACTGATATGCTGCAGACAATAAAAGTGATGTGTTAGCAGTTATCAGGTGTCTTGCTCAAACTTCTTGTGGAGCCAGTGAGCTCTACTTAAAAAGTTACACTGCAGTTAGTTTTCTCCTGTTTCCTAGTACCAAGCATGTCACTGTTTCCCTCAGCTTTAGGGTTTTTGGTCTCCTCAGAAGTGGAAAGATACATTACAATACTCTCTGAGTTCATCCATCTAGGCTGCAAGGAGATCAGCAATTCTGGCTAAGTGTTTTGTAGACAGTGTTAGAAACTTATTTCACACACCCAGTGCAGCAGAAAGTGGAGAACAGTGTGAAGACTAAGCTCAACCAACCCCCTCCCATATCACATAGTACTACCTGAGAGCAATATATACCCAACATTAGTAGCTTTCTTCCAGAAGCCTTAGGACATTGTCTTCGTCATCCCTCTGCACTCACAGCTCATGGAAAAATGTTCACCTGACAGTCCTCAAGACTGAAGTTTTCCATTTATCCATGCAACAGATAGAACAGACAGCAGTAGCATAAAGCTCTCTTACAATACCTGAGAGGCATCTCTCTCTACCAGGTAAAGACAGAAGAGCAGCTTCCTGGTTATTCAGTTTTCTGCCTCTGAACCAAAGCCTAGGGGTTTAATGTAAACATTTTAAAACTAAGATTTTGATTATTCTACTTGGTTTAATTTCTAAAACTAACTTTCTGGTTCTGATTTTATGGAACAGGTTTTTTAATTACCCTACTTGAGAAAGAAAAATACAGCAAGAAGAATACTGTCTGGGTTGGGGTTAAGCTGCCTTTGGTAAGATATGTATGTTTCAGTGCAAGATCTTTCAGGGTATTGTTTAAAATGATCCATCTTACCTTTCTGTCTCTGGATTTTGGAACTGATTTTCCTGCACTAGCCACCACCACAAAGCTGCCAGAAGCTCCCTTTCCTTTTACCTAGTTCAAAAGAAAGTCCATTTCAGTCTTTAGCAAAGTAACTTAGAATAACAACCAGAAAGAGACTCGCTGACACTATTACACAGATTTTGACTGCACTGTCACCCTGGTGATGGGCTGTTATGGCAGGGGCCTGTTTGAACCCACTCAAACTTCAGTAAGATCAGAAACCAGAGCCAGACATTAACAACATACCATGACATCCTAACAGACATCACAAGCATAAATTAGTGCTAAATGTGCTGCTGCAGAAGTGGCAATGCTGGACTGAGTTTGAAGACAAAGGCTGCTGCAATGCTGTATGACACACCAAGAAACGGTCATACATTGCACAAAAGACAACTGGGCAAAGTGTCTGACTGACAGAACAACAGTGAAATCTGTTGGTATCTAACGAAGTGGAGAAACAGGTTGATTAACCTTCATGAGGAAGAAAAGACCTGCTACCAGAGTTTAAGAAACCTGCATGTAATTCAGTAACACCACCTCCAGTGCTGCTCCACAAAGCAACTCTTACCTGCCTAATGATTCCTCTTTCCAGCTCCCTTTTCAAGGCTTGCTTTAGCAGATAGCCTCTCCTCTCCAGCTCCAGGGAAGGGTATTTATGGATGATGTATTTGCGTATTGCAACAACGGAGGCACCACTCTTTTGAAAGCATGCCTGAAACGGAAGCAGAACATTAGCAGAAACCACATGCACTGGAATGATCTTGCTGTGGGACTGGAGAGCAGCAATTGAACTGATGCATACAGGCCAGCACATCAACACAGAATGCCAGGCTGGCCTTGCCTCAAGAGGATAAAATATAACTAACAAAATACTTAAGCTAAAGAGCAGACAACACAACAGCAGCACAGCAAGTGCACGTCAATCACTCCTCTGCTCTGCAGCACTTACACGTAATGGCTTAAACACTAAATGGTACTACAAAATACAGGCACTTTTTGGCAAACCGCTGCTGCACAACTAGCAAGTTGGTGCACTAACGTCAGAGTTATTAAGTCAGAACACATTGACAGTTCTGTGTTTTTTAAGACAATGGAGGCTTGACATTAGTAAACCAGCAAAAAGTCTAAGCTGAAGATCACATTTTGAAGACAGAGCAGCTGGAAAGGCCATCCTGCAATTAACATGGGTAGAATCCAGGCCAGCTGTGAAGACAACACATGTGAACCAAGCCTCAAGTGGAGAGCAGCAACACAACTACTGCACAGGGCTCTTCTTACAAGCAGGAGGGATACAGTAGACCCACCTCAATGCCACTCTGGAATGCTAGTTTACAGTATCTCCATCTGCCTTGAACTGGAATAAGTTAATGCTGAATAAAGCACGTATCAAATAGATGGCTTAATCAAGGTAAATCAAGTTAAGTGTGGCTAGAAGGCACACCAAATTAAATGATGACAGCAATCAAGCAGATTATGTCATCCTCCCTGTTTCTAATAATGTAATGATGGAGGAAACAAATTCTAAACAAAGAAATAAGCTGCAGGGCCTCTCATCATCATCATCATGGACTCACATTTCAGCTCCACGGGCTTCCAAGCAGAAGCACACGTGTCTCACACAGTGTTTCCTGCTGACAGCCAGCACTATCAGCTGTACCAGCATCAAGCTGAAATGTGAATTTTAGGCACACAAATTATTCTGCTTTGCGACAGACGAACAAAAGAAACATTTGTCTCCTGCTTACCCTGATGGCCTCAGTTAAAATAGCATCCATTTTGGGACGTGAGGTGGCAGCCATCTGAGTCTGCTTCTGTGCTCTAGCTAGCTGGCTAGCAGAAAGAGTAGCCCAGGCAGGAATGGTCTTCTTCACCTTCTTCTCCTTCTCCTTAGACTGATCCTTCTCACTTTGGAGGAAAAAAAAAATCAATACTAAGACGAGAGACACTGTAAACCAAGCCAACAGCAGCACAACAACTCCACAACATCTGACACTGAGAAGAATTTAAAGAAGATTTTGGTGTTTATACTAGAAAAAAGAGACCCTGTCTGGATATTCAGTCTCACACATGTTCTAGAACAGCAGCCACACTTGACTGGCAGCTTCTTCCTGAGAAATGCAGGCACCTTTCTAAGGGACACATCCTATTTTCCCCATCTCCCCTGCCATCTTTTCCCCCTCTAGAACCTAACTTTGTTCAGAACCCTACCCAATTCCCCAAATTCAGCACGAAGCTGAAAGAGCCTTACTCCTTTTTGGTTTCTTCTGAGGGCTTGGTTTCCCCCTTCCCTTCAGTCTCAGGTTCCTTTGGCTGTTCTGCTTCACTGGATGCAGCAGGCAGGTTTTCAGTCTCTTGTTCTTCTCCAACAGAGGCAGATTCCTCAGAGGTGACTTCTGCATCTAAAGAGACGTGAAAATGCATCAAGTTACTGCCAAAAATGAACCTTTATTCTTCAGGAAGGTTGGGGGGAGGAGGGGGAAGAGGTGTGTGTGTGATTAAAAAGCTTAAGAACACACCCCAAAAATTATTTCCCTCCAGACAATTCTTTCTCCAGTTTAAAGAAATGATTTGAATGTAATTAAAGAAGTAAACAAAACTACTGAGAGGAGCTTCAATAAGGTGCCATCAGCCATCAGATGCCAGAATAATGTCAAACAACATCATGTAGCTTTTCATAGTGCACTAATTCCTGTCTTTCCCTCTTAACTCCAAAGTTACTGCTGCAATCATCCCTTGCCAGAGAGGCCTGTGTGGGGATGGGAGGAGGAAATGGGTTTTTCTATAGGCTGAGGTTTATACATTTTTAACTCATAAATGTGCAAACCATGTATCTCTACCAGAAATGTAGACAAATACATACAAGCAGCTCTGTTTGTACCCACCTTGTTTTCAAACACGGCTGTTCCTGCACCATACACTGTGGCACCTGAAGGATTTCTAACTGTTCAATCCATTTTTTCAGACTTGGCAAAGCTTTAGATTGCACATGGACTGACAGAAGCACCTGTCTATTAGCAGGATCAAACCCAATCAGAAATCACCTTCCCAAGCAAATACACTGGTATATTTAGCTGAGAACAGGACTTGGCTGCCTACTAGATAAGGTGCACATAAACTGCCATTACCCACTTTTTGGATAAATAACTGTCCACCATCACTGCTCTACACAGGTTCTCTGTCTCTGAGAAGGAGCTTAATACTCCCACTGTGCTCCTGTGCATAGTTCTCCCATGGAGGCATCACGCATTTAAAATCCACAATGTATTAAAGGTAGTTTGGTACGTAACTGATTTATCTGTGACAGCAAAAGAGGACAGAGTCAGTGAGACTGAGTGCAATACTGAATGACACATCCTGAGAAACTGAGGTGAAGCTACTAAGACCACACACGTTAAATACATTGTTCTATCATTCATCAACTCCACCTTTTGATCTCAAGCCACCTTCCTGACACTACCCAGACTTCACAAATTGTATCTTTACTCTAAAGAATGTGCAAGCTTAAAAGGGCCTTTATTTAGCCACGTTTTCATGTCTGGAGTGTTAGGACTTTGCTACAGGGTATGAAGGCCAAAATGAATGGGTCAGACTGAAAAGTGGCTACAAAACACAACTTCCCAATAATCCAGGAGAAGCCTGTGGAAAGGAGCTAAGCATTGGGAATATTTTAGTCTTGGCAGTAGGGTTTTTCAGGAATGTTAGAGCACAAGCTTATGTTTGGATATACATTGACAATGCACTGTAGAATTCTCACTGTACCTGCTTTGACCTCTTCACCTTCTGCAGGTTTGCTTTTAGGAGGGGTTTCTCGGGGAGAAGAATTCACGGAGCGGCGGATGGGCATTGTGTCGTCTTCAACCTTCTATGGAAAGCATAAGAAAATCAGGATAGATACTGTAAAGAATCAGAAAGGTTTAGAAATGGAATTAAAGTAAATCAAAGCAGCATATGTAGAGAGATTCTGGTTACATTTGGATTTTTCAGCATTTTAAAAGACCCTCAAGCCAGCATACTTGGAAAGGAGAGTTTCCCATTTTACAGTTACAAAAGAAATCATTTATTTTCAATTCCATATTAAAGGAGATACGAGGATCTTGCTAAACACAGCATCTCAGAGAAAGCAGGGAAGGGGAAAGAGAGTGCCTAAAGGGGTTAGTAGACTCCCAATTGAGTTGCCTACGAGCAGGGGAGAAAGAGCACTGAGTAACCTTCAGCAGGACTGGAAGTCAAGGACTGATCCAAGGGCAAGCTTGGAGAATGGGCCAGCCCCTACCTCACTTAACTTGTCCGTGTGGATGAGCTGAGCTCCCGTTAAGAGTGGAAGCGCCTTATGATGCACGGGTTCAGCTTCAGACAGATCAGTCGCCATTTAAATAAATTTCTAGCCCCCAGTGCAGGTAACACTGTGGAGCCCCAGGTTTTAACCCCAAGGACCTTTTCCTAATGGTTTTCACAGTGCAGTGAGGAGTCAACCTGAAGTACAGAAAAGATGTGGTGTGAAAATTAACAAAACAAAACCATCTACGTCCATGTATCTAACAAAGTAAAGATTAAAAAGAAAAGAAGAGTAAATGACTTACAGCTTATGACTAACACAACTGACAATCAACACTTGCATTCAACAAAGAGGCTAAAACATGTACGCAGACTTGAGAGCTATGGATGTAGCAGAAATGGTAAAGGTGTAAAGCCAGACTTGCAGCCTGCTCCATAAAAACAGATCTGAAAGAATAAAAAGGCTCTTTAAATGAACAGAAAGCATTAATGAAAAGCAGACATTGCACTGAGCCTGAAGTGAGGCATGGAGGAAACAAGTCATTGAGTGAGTAAACGCAGGAGCTGACATCTTGATCCAGCTTCTAACAGCCCATGGAATTAAACCATTACATTTGTTAGGCAGAAAACACACACACTGGGACCCAAACCATGCCCTTTCCAAACTAAACCCATGCAGTTCAGAGAAATGGAGGAGTCTTTGAAGAAAACAACCATCAAACCAGCAGTCTCACACCTTCTACAGTAAAATTTAAGCTTTACAAAACCCTCCTCCAAACACACACGCCAGCATGGGTACAGAATTAAGTTAAGCTTAGTCTAACCCTCACCAAGTCTCACTCCTTACTACCATTTACACTTCTATAGACTTTCTTACCTGTTGACCATGGGACTACATCAGTTTCTCCTAAGGAGGGGTTCTCAGAACCCCCTTTAAAAACCTTAGACGTTTCTCTGGCAAACCAGGCCTGGACCTGTTCTCCCCTGTTCCTCCAGGCTGCCCTCCCCTTCCTTACAGAGGAACCAAATGCTCCCAGTTTCTAGCTATTCTGGATGTTTTCTTTTGCTCACATGAGAAGGAAGGCACTTAACATAAATTTTCACTTTTAATAGGTATTTCTCTAGTGGGACTTCCTCTTAAATGAGACCTGACATCAATCCTGGCACAGTTTTCAAGATGATTTTCACCAGTTTCAGCACTTCACACTGCATTCTCCCCTGCAGGGGTGGATGCCCTGTGCCACATCAATACCATCTCAATTACTCTACACTCTAGCCCCAAAACACAGTCCTCTTATTACCCAGCAGTGGGGGCTTCCAATTCATCAGAGGGATTCTCTTTATCTCAGTTACTTTCTCAGGAAAACCAAATCCCAGCTCACTTGAGCAGAGCACTTTCATTAAAACTACAAGCTGTAAGTAGCTTCCATTCAGAAACCAGTGGTAGTGAAAGAGGAGCCAAAGGGGCACTGATGGTTTACATGGACTGATGATAACAGAATCCCAGCTTGGCTTGGGTTGGAAGGGACCTTAAAGCTCATCCAGCTCCAACCCCTGCCATGAACAGGGACCCCTTCCACTGGAGCAGCTTGCTCCAAGCCCCTGTGTCCAA
>JBAFWW010012361.1:0-12658 GCA_036873685.1 Agapornis canus
AACTGGATGATCTTAAGGTCCTTTCCAACTCTAACTATTCTATGATTCTATGAAAGAACTATCTAGGCTCTTTTATCTTAAGTCATTGAATATTTAGTGAAAAATGCAGTAAAAGCTCTTTGCAAAGAAGTCATATGTTCATGTTGGTGGAACGGCCTTTTTTGGATGATGATGCTTGCTATAGCTGCTTGCACATAAGTACAAACGTTTTCTCAGTAATACACATACAAAACAGATACTGATAGCCCAGTTTTGGGTTGCAGAATTTGATGTTTACACCATTTCCTAAATGATGACTATGATTTCTTTTCTAGTGTGGTTAAGGGCTTCAGCTCATATTACACATTAAAGTAAATAAGGCAGAGAAGCTGCAAACCAAACTAAGGAATTCCCATAAACTGATACTGAAGTGTATTCTGCATTGTGGAGGAGCTCAGCTGTAAACAAAGAGTCTTGCTTGCTTATTAGATATCAATTAAATTGCTTATATACTGAATCAATAGTTTAATTTGGCTTTGCATTTGCACTTGTTTTTCTCTTGTTTGCAATATCTAACTTTAGTCAGTAATATGTGCTATTTTTTTTCAGATTTTTATAATAAATACACAAAACCATCATTACCTATGCTGAAGTAAACGTTAAAACTTTTCAAGTTGATTTTTGAAAGCTTTCTAAATGGGAATAAACCGATCCAAGAAATGGTTCATAAGAGATCAGGGTAATACTTACAGCCATTAGCTATTGATTTTAAGATTATTTTTGTTTCTGAAATGATTGTATTTTAATCAAGCTCTCAACTGTGCACAGAGAACTCTTCAGCAAAAGTTTGAGGCCTGTCTTAAGAAATCTACCCATGAAAAGAAATTAGTGAAGATGCAAGCAAACATTTCTGAGATGGGCCATACGATAAGCCTCAGGCCTTGCAATCATTTTGTGCTGGGTTGATAATTACAAAGTATGTAGATCTGCTGCTATTTATCCTCTCTGTTCCTGCACGTTTTACCATCATCCTTCTGCATGCATGAAAACCTTGTCCTTAAGAGCACCTTCCTACTCATTAATCGAATGGCTGAAGTTGGCTGAAGTTCCCTTTTAGTTTCAATAAATTGACACTGTATCTCAGACAGAAGCAGAACTGGGAAAGGAAATATTACAGTGTTCCCCAAGCTCAACCACTCCATAGCATCAAAAGGAATGATTTTTAAAACCTTTGAGAAGCTCTAAGTTGATTTAGGCATTTTAATCTGAAATATCAATAAGCTAAAGCTTCTAGGGGGATAATACCTGCAAACACACACTACTCAGCTGTGCTATCAATATAGTCAGACTGGACTTACCACTTGTCAAAATCATGGTGTGCATTGATGCAAGCTCCGCTTTTGTCTGGGATGTGGCAGAAAATTCCTAGAGTTTTCAGTAGACACCGAAGAATGACTTTTTAGCTCTTGACTTTGAGGAAGTTGCTCACCATTTTAAAACTTAGCTTTCCAGCAGGAAAACATATTTATAATTAGTTCGATGTTGTGGTACATTTTAGTATCTTTGAGTTGATGGATAAGAAAAGGAAAGCCAAGGAGAAACAACTCTTTGGAATTTAGTAATTATAAAAATTTAGGAAGTGCTGATGCAGACATTTGGTGGTTAACAAGGAAATGGCAAGAATGGGTTTTAAGGGGGTACAAGGCAAAGGGAAGTAGAAGAATTTAAACTGATCACAGCTGCTCATAATTTTCCCAGAACTCCATCTGTGCTTTTTCTGCACATAGATGTAAATAATGCTTCCACATATCATCCTTTATGACAAACAAACAGATAAAGAATCTAATGGATTCAGATAAGAGTTCGTTCTTTATTCAGGCTCATGATACTGTTAGCTTGCTTGATCTCCTGAGGATGGTGCCTTGGACTGCTGAAGCAATAGAAACTGGCTCACTCCAATGTGATACAATAAGGATGTAATTGAGACGTTTGAGAACACTGGCATGCTTATTCCTCCTATGTCTCTATGTTTGGGATGGCCCTTACAAATTCCTATTGACAAGACCATGTGAAATAATGAGGAATGGATCAATAACCTCAATGTGCAGAAAGTCATCTTCATGTCATTGTGTCAACAGCTGGCACTGGCGCTGGACAGTCTCGCACACACATCTGGGTGTCTATCATAATGCTAAAGAAACTGACCTTTAACAAATACTAATCTCACCAGGGAGGGGCTGATGGGAGGAGTGGCACCAGTTTGCAGATGCACAACAGTTTCATCAGACTCATGGTCTGGTGGAATCCATGCTGAAAGAAGGCATGTGGTCAGTCCAGGTTATTAGCCACCACCTTTTCACAATAAGCCTAGATGTTCCCCTATTGTCTGTGGAGAGGAGAAATAGGATACTTTGAAATGCTTCTTACGTATAGCAGCACTGCATTTCCCCTTCTTCATCACTCCAAACAGGAGTTGCCATTTATGGCTTTGTTCAACATTTTCCCTTTGTTAATATTTGTCCTACAGACTTGAACACCGCTCAGGTAAAGCAAGCATCTTTGGAAGTGATTTTTGAGTGTTTTTAGGAGGGCTTTCCAATATCAGTAGTTGGTGAACTGGGTGCTAGGGGAGCCTGAGGGAGTGCTCCCTTAGAAAAGTTCAAATGCAGCCACAATGGTGCTTCACTTATTGAGAGAAAAATCAACACAGACCAAATTATCTAGTGTCAGATCAACCTCCTCAGAATATGAAATAGGTCACCTATTGAAACTCATATTCCTATGAATATATGTATATGAATATATATGACTATATGACTCTTGAATAGTGACGACATTTTTTAAACTGCAGCACAATGCTTCACAATGAAAAGCAAAAGGATGAAGTGATATAGTCAGGAACTCTGCATTTCCTTGGGAAGATCTTTACTAAAACCTTACCTCACCAATGCTTTCCAAGGACTTAAGTTCAAAGAATCAGGCATATTACTGAATGCTAAAATAATAAAATATTTTTTAACTATATGACAGATAAAAATACTAAAGTAAAAATAAAATAAAAAATATGTTATATATAAATCTGTATCTGTAAATCTGTATTGTGTCTGCCTATGTAACACTAGCCCTTCTATTGACTGGTCAGAGGATACTGCTAATACCTAATTAAATAGAACCTGCAATTTACAACAGCTGTGTCTGTGTTGTCAGTGATAAGTGGTTCTGACACCCATTTTATGATTGATGCTAAGAAATGCTTCCTTTAGATGTGCTTTTATCTTCATATTTTAACCTCCTGGTTATGGCTGGATTTTCTTTAGTAAAAAGGAAGAAGTATTTTTCAGTTTCTGTCCTTCTCTTTGGTCACTCTTGCAGCAGCTCCTTTCCTATATAGAATCATAGAATAGTTAGGATTGGAAACAATGTAATTGAAGCAACATAATTTTTTCAGCATAGGATAATCTGCCACTTTGTCTTTTAAAGCTCTATTTTTGTTCCAAATGCCTCCTATATCCCTTTTAATATCACATGTAACCTGATACTGAAACTGGTGTACATAGCCTGTTAGAAAATGAGATTTTATTAGGAAGATCTTATCCTGAGACTAAATAGAGTAAAAAGGTCAACCTTTTGAGGTATTCACCACATGTAAACTTTCCTCTTGTCTTTTGATCTTCTGCCTACCTCTTAACTGCATCTATTTCATCTTTAGACACAAGTTTCTTCTGGATTAGCATACAATTCGAGGAAGCCTAGAGCTGGGGTTTCTCCCTCCCGGTATCTTCTGTTGTCATTTAGCTTCCTGCACAATAATGTGTAGAGAAAATGAGTTGAATGTATGGGTTTTGCTTGGAACAGGGTTAGCTTTCTTCATAGTAGCTTGTGTGGTGCTGTGTTTTATGTTTATTATTAAAAGCAGGGACGTGTTACCTGTTGTTGAGCAGTTCTTACACAGAGTCAAGGCCTTTTCTGTTTACCACCCAGCCCCACCAGTGAGTAGGCTGGGATGCACAAGAGCTTGTGAGGGGATGCACACAGCTGGGACAGTTGGCCCTAACTGCCTGAGGGGATAGTCCATACCATATAATACAGTGCTCAGCAATAAAGGCTGGAGGAAGAAAGAGAAGGCAGAAGGAGGGGGTGGGGGTGTTGGAGTTGTGGCATCTGTCTTCCCAAATAACTGGCTACATGTGATGGAGCCCTGCTATTGGAGAGATGGCTGCACATCTGCCTGCCAGTGGGAAGGACTGAATGAATTCCTTCTTTTGCTTTCCTTCTGTGTTCAGATTTTGTATTGCCTATGAAACTGCGTTTATCTCAACCTATGAGTTTCTCCTACTTTTATCCTTCATCTGTGACTGTTCACTCAACCTCCCCTTAGAATTTGGCTAACACAGGGCATGCTAAGGCCAGATGTGTGCTGGGGAGAGCACAGTTAGGTCAAAAGGAGAGCATCACATAAGCCCAACAGGTGCCCAGAGAGCTAAAGGGCCATTATAGAGCCATTATCACCTGCAAACTGCTGGCTCCTGCAGCCATTGTCTTTTGTCTGGCAGTTTCTTCAGAATCTGCTGTAATCAGAAATAAAAGCTGGGGGGTGAAAGATGGAGTGGAAGACATTTGTCTTCCCAAGAAACCATTACATGTGATGAAGTCCTGCTTTCCTGGAAATGGCTTAACACCTGCCTCCTGATGGGAGGCACTGAATGAATTATTCATTCTGCTTTGCTTGCACTTTCAGCTTTTTCTTTACCCATTAAGCTTTCTTTATTTCAGGCTTTCTTTATCTCTTTCTTTATCTCACAAGTTTTCTCACTTCTACCCTTCCAGTTTTCTCACCCATCTCACTGAGGGGGGAATGAGCAAGCACCTGTGTCTGTGTGAGGCTTAATTGCCTGCCATGGTGAACCCACAACAGTGAAACACCAACACCCAAGGAATTCATAGTGCACAAAACCTTGGTTGAGTCAACAAATAAGAAATGCTTAAAGGAAAGATGACCAAACAGTCCTGCATGTTATTGGCAGGCAGCTCCAAGAGCTTCCTTGGTCATAAGCAGTCTAAAAATGGCTCATCTGAAGCACGGGAGGCTCTGTTCAAACTTCAAGAAACACTGCATTTTTCCAGGGGTTGACTGAGCACTGTTCTGGGAGGGCAGGACACTTATATTCTAAGCAGAACCCACTTACAAAGGACCCTCATGTGAGAAAGACGATAAGCTGTTATATAGACTGAGTTGCATATGTTCCTCCCACCCCTTTAAAGTCACTCATCTGTTTGCATGAACACGGATCTCTCATCCTGACTGTTCCTGATGCTAGGAGGCAACAGAGGTTTATGTTCCCAGTCACTTGAGGTTCTCACAGTTGCCCATATACCGGTTCACCACCACCCTTCCCCTCCCTTCTCCGAAATTCCTTTGAAAGGAAAAGCATTGGTCTTACATCCATCAGGGGGGTGAGACTCTCTTGGGTTCACAGGGTTTCTCCTCATGTAGTTCAGCAGACAGCCTGTACCCAGAGACCTGGTCAGCCAGCCTGCCAAACCTGCAGCAGATTACAATCATTCCAACTCATGCTTTACAGATCAAAACAAGTTTTCTTTGATTTCTGGTCATGATTAGGGAATGAGGCTGTCATCCTTGGTATATGGTGACAGCTAGACGATACTGTGGCTCTGTTATGCCTAACAAGAGACTTGTGACCTAACTCAGCCTCATATATCAGCTTTGGGTTGGTGTTTGGGTTTGGGTTTTCATACTCATTCAGTTGAATAGCATGAGAGAGAAGAAATGACAGCCTAATTCCTGGGTCCTCACGTTTTGTTATTGCCAGTCTAGTATGATGAAATTTTAATTCAGGAATACCAAGTACCTGCAAGGATACTTTTGTAGGTGCAACAGAGGCCTGCATTAAAGAGAACTCATGAAGGTGACTCCTTTCAGTTTCTTTGCTGATATACTTTTGGTTTAATTACTCAATCAGGGTGAAAAGAACATCTTAGGATAGCTGAAGGGCACGGGTAACTGTTACCTGGGACTGGATTTTAAGTGTAAGTATGTGGACTTGCTTGTGGTGGAAAGAGACACAAGAGAAGTTTGCCTGGAATTTAAAGGAAAAGAGCTTCAAGAAAACTTTCCCATTTGGTCTCCTGTCACTTTCATGGTTCCCTTTTCTGAAGACAGAGACACACATACCCAAAAGAGAAAAGGAGCCCCTGACAACCCTTGCACTCTCCATCTCTGTCGTTTCTCTTAAACATCTGTTCTTGCAAATATGGGCTGGAAGTTCTGTGTGGAGAATAAATAAGACTCTTTTGGGAACACAGGAGACAGCTTCTGAGGACATCTGCCTCTCTTTAAATCAGGAAGTGGTTTAGGAGAGAGGTGTGTGCTTGGTGCCTCAGCATCTTTCCAGCAGGCTGTCTTCCTCTGAAACTCAGCCAAGTTACCTACCTTAACCAAGAGTTACACCTCTGCCCCTCTTTTGCACTGATCTTCCCTGCACCTGTTTCCCACTTGGATTGTTTTATCCCAGGTGGAACAGGGGGAGGAATTGCTCCTCATTAAAGAGGAAGAAGTGGAGATTGCTCCTTAAATTCAGCTGGGAAGGGCACAGAACCATGGGGATGGTCCTTGAGTATCATGGGTTGCTCCTTTACCTCTGGAGCCTTTTTTTTTTTTTTTACACAGGTTACATTATAAAAGAACTCAGGCTATAACTGCATGAAATCAACCTCTTACAGCAAAAAAAGGTATGTCTGAGTTTTTCTGTTACTTTCTGGCTTTTGCTTCAGGAATGATGTTTCTTTGGTTGGTTGATTTTGGTAGCCTTTGGGGTTTTGTTTTGATTGTCCTCTTCCCCACCTTTTCTGCCCCAGAATTGAATGCAGACAATAACTGCTGTCTCCAGGCAGCTTGGAAACAGTTCTTCTTTTCAATTTATCAGGTGTTAAGAACTTAGCATCCCAAAGATGCTAAGAACAAACTACAAAACAATGACAGACCTGATTTGGTAACCCAGAAGTCACGAGCTCCAAGTTGTCAGAGAAAGCACAAAAAGTTGTAAGGATCTCTTGCCTTCATTGGTAGTGTGTGGTTTTGATAGAGCTGTACTCTGACCTTTGGCCCAATTGCAATCAGAAACTTGATCACACCCATGGTTATTATATATCCTCTGTGATATGTCTCTGCTGAAAAGTTTGTGGATGGGGACAAATTTGTGAAGCATTCTAAAACTGTGATTGTGGAGAACAATAGAACAGAGATACAGGGTCTTGCACTCTCCACATGCAAATTCCTAAGGGAAGAAATTCAACCAGTGAGAAAACCCATAGCCTCTTCAGTGAAACTGGTTTTATGTGGTCACAGTAAGCTGATGTTATGTGCTTTGGCTGCCACTGAAAGTCTCCTCCCTGTGTCTTAAACATTCTGCATCTATTTGATCACCTTCTTGTGCCACCACTAATGCTAATGTGGCTGTGGTGTGAGCTGGAGCAGAGAACTGAGCTAGCTGCAGACTAGAAACCTGAGGAAAAGGTTTGTTTTTGGCTGGATTGGTTCTTGATGTGTGGTGAATTGGACATGAATTAACGCGGGCACAAAGAGGTATGGCAGAATGCATACCATGGGTAGAAATAAGGATGTGGCTGAGCCCTCTGGCCCCTAGTGGTTTTGCAGCTGCAACCCAAGACACAGCATACCAGCATTCACCTTGCTCTGCTGCCGTGCTTTTGACATCCTCCTCTTCTGACAGTGTTGCCCAGGGAGGTGGGAGATAACCGAACTGTCTGAAATTAGGCTGGCAAAGGGGTTACTGCTTCAATACTGAAGTGTGCTCAGTGAATGGTTAGCAAACTAGTTCCTCTGAATTTTGGCTGAGAAGTATCTTATTATTACTTACATGTAACAAACATCATTGTTACCCTTATTCAGGATCCATAGCATAAGAGGCATAGCATCAGTGTTACTTAAATGACATATGGGGAAGGAGGGGTTGGTCATGATAAGATGCTGCTCTATTGCTGGGCAGTCAGAATACAGCAAGAGGAAAAAAACCTTTTGTCAGGACAAAAACTATCAGAGGGGCTGCTGTAAGCTCCCCTCTTGCAAGGTATTTTGGGAAACTGACTACTGCAATGTGAATTATTATTTCCTGTGGTTTGCCATATGAGTGAATCACAGGACTGGCTTGATCAGTTATTTATTGTATTAAATCTCGGGGTGTGCATACTGCAATGCTGCTTGGCTTAATCACGATGGCTTGCACCTGAGGTATTTATGAACATGAAGGCAGTAAAACTTGGCTTGAGAAATGTAGTCCAGAGGGCCAGTAATTGTACAGTAACTAGAAGGTTAGCAACTGGAAAACCTTTCCTCTAAGCTCTTCTGCTCTATTACCAGTGTTCACCATGACTGAATTAATGAATTGTTCAAAGCAAATAATGAAGTTAATGGAATGTGACTGAAGGGGTGAGATATTAGAATGTTGTCATTGTTAGTGACTTTGAATTTTTAGCCTATTTAAAAGTAGGAAAAGAATAACAATGTCAACATTGTAATGCTTATGGATAGAAGCAGTCAGAAGCTGAATGAGAAGAGTGAACAGTAATGAAGCCAACATCCTTCAGTCAGCTTGCTCCTGTCCCATCCTGTAAATGAGTGAGACAGCTTTCTGCTGGAATCATGTGTTCAGCCCTGGTTATCCTGTCTCAAGAAAAATGAGGGGAATGTAAGAATAGATACAAAACCCCCAAATATTCAAAGCATGAAGAAAATACCATGTGAGACAGAGTTGAAATTGTTTTGCTTAGAAAGATAGCGAAGTGGGAGGGTGTGTGCATAGAGATTTCCTAAAGCAGTGAATGAGAGTGAGAAGGATGATCCTGTACTTCATAACAGAAAAAAGAGGAGATATTGCCAACAGAAATAAAAGAAAACAAGCTTTTTATGGAAGGTGTAATCTACTTCTGGTGCAGGATGTAGTGAGGTTAAAAGCACAGCACTATTAAGTTTAGATAACCTAAAGGGGATTGGGGCTCTATATTCTTTTTTTTTTTTAAAGATAGATTGCATTCATATCATGGCTAGTAGCATAAATCTGTATCATAATTCTATGTACTGTATGCTGTCTGAGATGCAACAGACTCCTTTAACAGCATTCTCAAGATGAAGCTCTACCGAGAAAAGGCCAGTTAAATGTACTGCAGGCTCTCCCATTGTCAATGCTGTTATGCTAGTTTGCATGGCTGTTGCACCTCAGGTTGCCACGTTAGGCCAGTGAGCAAGACATGTTGGGGAGTTTGCACCTTCTTGCCCAAAATTGTCCCACATGTCAACATTGTGACATTATAAGGGGAGGGAGGTTCCTTGAGCCCTTTATATTTGAGCAGCCTGACAGTTTCCCCAAGAATGATGAGACCCTTATGCCTGACCAGCCTGTCCATGTACTGGACAGCCCACTGCACTGGAGGGTGATTCATCTGACTTATTCAGGGACCCCCACCAACAGCATCATTGAGTCAAATGCCTTATTTCAAAGATTCAAGTTCTGGAGACTTACACAAAGTGGATTTCAGCTGAAGATTTTAATTATACAACATACAAGTTTGTGAAAGGATGAGGTTCAGAGATTGCAGTGGTACACAGCCAAACTGTAATCACTACCAACAGCTAGAATGATTCATTTAGCGCTCATAAGATAAGGTTCTTACCCAACGGGCATCCCTATGGGGCAGAAGACAAGTTCAGCCTGTTGACTGATCCTAGAAGTTATGATGATGGAGTCTTCCCTGTTTTCCCTTTCCTAATCTCACATATTTATACAATTTGTTTCAGGTTAGTAACTCTCCATAACCCTCCCACCATGTATGGACTGGGCAGTTAATTTGCATGAGGTTACATCATTTCCATCCAAAAGACACCAGAGTCATGTTTTGCTGATGCATGAGGCCATATGTTGAGGATGTCCATGCACTTCCAAAACGCGCCAATCTTCAAGGACAGTCTTTTCCTGATTAGGGATTTGTTAGCCCTGATTCTTAATCTGCCTGCACAAGGGCAAAACCTCCTTTCCCCCTCAGTTCTTTGTTTGTCAGTGTTGCTCATCCTGACCTTGTAGGAGGCCCTTAGGTTTTCCAGGCTTTTCCATATTAGCACAGGTTTCAATGTTTTAACTCTATGCCTATGGAGCTGGAGTGGCTCCAGTCACACACACACTGATGGGTGTAAAATCCTCTTGCTTTTCTTTTACAAATACAAATCTCTTTCCCTGTTTGGTAGCTGCTGTGTGGTTTATCAGGACATGGTGCCTTCAAGTTCCTGCTCCTGCAGGGACTGTAACAGAGCCTGGCCGCATGGCCTTGCCTGCCCTCCACCCTCTGATCAGTCTTTCTTAGCATATGCCAAGGTTGCAGGGTTGCCTGAGGAACTATCATCAAGTAGACTCTGCAAGTGCCAACCACATCACATGTTGTAAGCTTTCCATAGTGTTATAATACAAATTTGGGGGTACAGGGAAGAGGTGGTCTCTAATTTCCCTCACCTCCCAACAGGCACATGTAACTGCCTTATATACTTTATGAGTGGATCTGACCCTGGTATTAGCATTAAAAAATCTCTAGAATCATACATGCCACTGGCCATGCTCTCTGAGAGAACATCAAGTGAATGAGCTGCCATTGTGTTGCAGCATGACCAAGGCTATGTTAGCCTAGTTTCACACAATGAAAAGGAAAATCATTACAAGCATCACGGTAGCCTGAATTTTAGTTGTGGTGTGTGCCCTTGGGTAACTTGTGTTACCTCTCCCCATTTTCAACCTTGTAATCTGGAGGGATAATCTGTAACTTCCCTTTTGGTTAACTCGTGTCTCTCAGTAGGACAAGGTTGACTAAAAACTTTTACCATATCTTAATGGATAATGTAACTCTTGATTATATTAAAAATAAGACTGAGTCAATCTTCCAGATCTTTTTCTTTATTTATTATCTATATTTTGATTATGCATTTTAAAATTAAATATCATTGGATTATGCATATATAGTTAGGAAAATCTTAACATTTTTCTACAATACATGCGCTCCTGATGTAGGTAAGGCCAAGAGCTGTCAGTGGTGTGCTCATGTCTTCCGTTACGCCAACACTGTTTATTCAGATAGCTGAAAAGCACCTCACTACCTAGCAGGAACAGGAATTTCATGTAGAACTGTCTGGGACATTCTTCTAGATGATTACATAGATAACATGCTGAGGAATGCAGCACTGCTAATAGAGTATTAGGAAAGTAGTCATTACCATAAATGACTGTATTTTTAAGAGGGACTTTTTCTAACAGGTTTATCTAAAGGTTTATTATGTAACACAAACAGCCCAAAGCCTCTGCATTTTATGAGCTAAATCCTACTCTCAGTGACACTGTCCAAACCTGTTGACCTCAGTTAGTCTGTCCAAGTGCCTGGGTGCTTGGTGGACTTTTTCACAAGCTGAGCGCACCAATGCTGGCTTTCTCATATTTCTACACAGAATTTACAAGGTAGGACAGTCCCAGTTAGAATAATTGGTTGCAGCCTACATACAATTATATTTGCTGTGCCATTCCTGCATCTATGCATCTGAAGTTCAGCATGAAGGTGCTTCCCAAAGCTCCATCTTCTGGGATAAAATATAGTAAGGAGTTATTGACACCAGTACCTTATATCATGGAATCTACATTCCTTCTAATGAGGGTCTTTCCTCCTTAACACATTTCTCAAAGAATTTAAACCCTAAGACTTTTAAATCCAAGATATATTGGAGGTCAGATGATCATTAAGGGGAGAGAAAATCCTTATTTCCTTAGTTACCTATACCTGGAACAAATAGATTAGTTGATATTATGTTTCCAGGTTAGCTATATGTGCTGTGTTTTGGAAGAGAACTCTAATCAGGAAAGATCATGAGTTTTACCTGAAACTTTTCAAGTTTCTAATTTTGATGACCATAGTAGAGAGGTATTTGGTATTGTTCTTTAAAATGCTTTTCATAGAACAGATCTAAAATCATAGTGGGCTTTAAATTTGGACTGACCGGAGTCAGTTTTCTATCTCCATTGATACCTTCTGCTATATGGTTCTGAAGAACATAAAAAAGCACTCACAGTTAATACATTGAGAAACAATCTTCACTTTTGCTATTATATTTAAACAAAGGCTGTGTTTTCAAGGTTTGTTAAAATGTCCCTAAGGAATTGCCCTAGATGTATTCCAATAATACACTGACTATAGGATGCTATCAGTTCTGGCTTCTCCTGAGGTGGAGATGAGGGTGGTAAAAGAGTCAAGCGGGTATGATCCATCTTGTTACTTTTTTCCTTAGAAGCTGAAAGGATTAAGTAACAGCTTTTCTATGCAGCAAATACAGATAGAATAGCCACTAATGAATAACCTGCTCAGCACTTACTCCTAAAGGCTCCAGGTGATGTAAAGTTACCTTTTCTTACAAAACTGCAGGCACTTCTAAAGCCATAATATTTATTTATTCTGGAAAAAAAGATCTGTGGTGTTCTGAAATAGAAAAGCTGTTATGTGCAAGTTTACTGAGACAGTCATTCTAGCCAAGGACTTTGCATGGATAGTTCCTGAATTACATGTAGATGTGTCCCTGCCTGTGTCCGGGGGGGGGGGGGCGGGAACGGGTTGTTCTAAA
>JBAFWW010012363.1:0-12382 GCA_036873685.1 Agapornis canus
TTCTCTGGGCACCCTGTGCCAGCGCCTCAGCACCCTCACAGCGAAGAGCTTCTGCTTCAGAACTCATCTCAGCCTCCCCTGTTCTGACCCTACAGGCCCTTGTCCAAAGCCCCTTTCCATACAGAATCAGACAGCCCAAACCCACTGCTCTCAGCTCACCTGGTGCACACAGACGTTGCACTTGTCACAAAACACCATCTCGTTGCCGTCCTCCCCCTCCGGTGAGCGGCACACGTCGCACACCACGTCCTCGTCGTACTCGATGCCCAAGCCCTCCTCCGTTTCGATGGCGATGTTCATGTTCTCATAGCACATGGTCTCCAGCTCCTCCAGCACTCGCTCCAGGGTGATCTCATCCAGCTCGGGCTTTTCTGCAAGCCAGAAGGCAGAGGAAGTCACTGATACAGCCCCAGTGCCTTCAGGGAGTGCTTTGCAAAGGGCTGAGCGTTTCAGATTGCAACTCAAGAGGCAAATCCATGGCGATGGTAAGAGCAGTGATTCAGAAAACGGCTGCTCTGAACTCAGGATGCAGTTTATATTTCATAGACAGTAACAAAATATTGCTGCTGGCTGAGAGGAAAGAAACCCATTCAGCTGAAGCAATGCGGATAATTAGGGCTGACAGTTTCAATGTTCAAGGAGGCAAGTTCTGCAAAGATGCTTTCCGCAGCAAGGGCTTGGACAAGCTTTGGCAACATAAAGCCAATGCTTTAATTGTGAAGACTGAAAATTGACCTTTCTGAGGCAAATTAAATGGAACTGTGAAAGGGGAGCCAAAGGCTGACACAGGGAACAAAGGGGTTTATTCCTGGTTGGGTTTAGCAGAACCAGAAGGACAAACCCAGGTAGGGGTGGGCTCAGATCTGCTGTGGTGTCTTTTATTTCCCCTGCACCAGAATCTTTAGTGGAAAGAAATGGCAGAGGTGCTTTACCAGAGGTTCTTCTACAATGATAACCAGGAACACAAGGCAATAACCAGGAGAGGCTTTTTCAGGGCAGCAGCCTCCAGCAGTGGAATACCTGGATACCATCACAGGGGGATGCTGCTGCCTGATGCTTGGCAGCACCAAAGCACTGCTGCAAATACACTTCCTCTCACCTGCACACAGAGCTCCTGTTGCCACACACACAAACTGAGGTCACTCCAGGTAAAGGAAACAAAGAGGGGAAAAAATCTCGTCAGCAGCTAGAGAAAGGTTCTGTGCAAGGGGTTAAGAGGCAGAGTCCTCACTGCACCCCATCTCCCCATGAGCAGTATTGCATCACTGGAGATGATTACATAGAGATGGGAATGGAGATATAGCAGGGTGCAATACAAAACACTTCAGCTTTGTATTTCAGTTGTGTGTATTATCCATGATGATGGCCAGGATACTCCAGTATGCAGCAGGCAGTGCAGGAGCCTGACCTGTGCTGTTGTTCACCTTTCTTGTTGCAAGGCAACGGCAGAGAATATCTCATTTATGAGCAGAGAAGGGGAAAAAGAGGCTTGAGGAAATAGCAATGTGAAGCAACCATTTCAGGGAGAGATTTGCCATGTTGGGCATCCCTCAAGCCACAGCATGATACCCCCATCCTGGGCTAAACTCTGCAGCTATGAGAGGTCCATGGAGCTGGGGAGGAGGGGGGTCCTGGGCAGCAGTCCCAGCACCTCTGGTTGGATGGGGCTGGTGGGGCTGTACCCTTCCCTTACAGCCATGGACTGGCTGAAGTATCTCTGTCAAGGGGGAAAGCAACCCGCAGGCGTGCTCGGCAAGCAGGCACACCACTGCCTGCCTGCTTCTGCTCTTCCCCAGTGTTTCGCATTGGCACTGGTTCCCTTGGCTTGACAAGTCTCTGCAAACATCTAGCCTGGCATTTTACATGTCTCTGTCAAGTCTGAGATACCATCTAAGACAGACAACACTGTTCCCTATCACAGCCCTTTCAAGCGCTGGGGCTGCTGTGCCGCAACACGCCAAGGAACCTGCTGATACCTGCTCGATTCCCAAGGGGCCCTGGTGATGGGCGCAGGATCTCTGCATGGCTCCAGGCTGGCACAGGCTGCCTGGGAGCTTGATGATGAAGCATCATGTGCTGGCATGGTGGCACAGCAAGATCTGCGCATCGGAGCCGGGATGGAGCCACCAGCTTGCTCATGGCATCGTGCCGGTTGGATGCAACATGGCAGGGAGTGGGTTATAGGTGAAGCTAGAGTGTTACATTTGCCTTAATGGTGTCCTTCTATAAGCACATCGCCTAAGCTGAAGTTGCTCTATGGAGAGCCACAAGCCATGACTCTAAGCCCAACAAGAATATACTTCTCTGGGTCACAGTTTCACATCTGTGACTGATCCCAGGCTCTGAAGCATCGGCCTGGAGTTATTCCCTTTCTCCCAACATTCCAGCCTCTGCTCTCTCTGCTATTCTGGAAGGCACAATGATCATTAAAGTGTTCCCAGTGCCTTTCCCCACACACTTTCCAGAGCCACCCTGTGAGGAGCAAAAAGAGCAGGCAGGGAGCCGGCAGCTGCAGGCAGCATGAGGAAGGAAAGGGAGGGAGGTTTCCACAGGAATCATAACCCTGACCTGCCCGCAGGGCCGGGATCGTGCTGGCACCACCACTGTTCCTGTTCACCTCGAGTGGAAAGAACCAGCTCCCATCCCATCTCCAGCACTTTCCATCCACAGCGATGCACTGCATCTCCAGCTTAACCCTGCTGAGAAACTGATCCCTGAACACACACTGGAGCACCACCAGCACCCCAGTGAGGTTTCCTCATCAGCCCACATGCAATGTAGTTGCTATACCACTACATGGAGATATACAGATCTCTCCCCTCCCTCACACACACATGCTCTCACACTCCATTTAGATGTAATTACATCAGGAATCCGTTTGCCAAGCGCCATTCAGAATACCTCAGAGCTTATTGAACTGACAATTGCACTGGATGGGGATGAAGCGATTAATCGTTTATGAAACATGAAACAATGGGGCCTGGGGGTGAAGTGCTTTTTCTATTTGTGCTCCATTTATCTCCTTCTGTATCATATCAAGTTTGTGCGATTAAACTCCATTCATAAAACTGTCACCTTTTTGGCTGTGAAAACGCTCTCCGTATTGATTGTGGACAACCAAATAGGAAACCCCAAGAAACACTCCACACAACACTCCCTGTGTACTGTACTAGTGACACCAACGTTGTCCCCAGGAAAGATTAAGCCAAGACCCAGGTACTGAATGAATAAATCCAGCAATGTCAATTGGGTGAGTCATGTTTGAGACCATCATCATCAGGACCATGGATATGACCTGCTGACCAAGAGAGGCATTTTTACCTGGTTAAAGTACACTAAGCTCTTGTATGCAAAGCTATGTTCAAAACAGTGACACAGGAGTAAAAGGCTCCATGTCCCATCACCCCTCCCAGGAGGCCACCCATACCCTCTCCCCCTTAACACTTCAGCGTGTTAATGATGATCTCCTTTATCCCAAAGGAGCTGGGATTGTTGGCTGGCACCTGGCCTGAGAGAACCACCAGGCCCATTCCTTTACACAGTGTTGCCCTCCGTTATAATTACTCCTGTAATGTCGCAATTTATGTGGCATGAAGGAGCAATATTCTTCTGCTAAATGAATTCTCAGCTACTCCTTCTCACAGAGAGAGCCAACTCACTGCACAAGGAGCAAGAAAACAGCTGAAGAGGCACCTTTCACAAAAGGGAGACCCATTCCTGACTAAAGTGTGTGCCACTAAAATCAATTTACTGAAACAATAAAGCTTTTTATGCTGGGGAGGATACCTGGAGATAAAACAGCTCATGAACAAACAGTCATCAGGACTGCAGGCTGGTTCATCAAGCTATTTGCCTTGGAGTCTACTTTTCAGTATATAGAAACAAGCAAAATTACTGGGTTTAAATAAAGGAAAGCACTCGCTAGATGATGCAGGCTTGTCTCTTAGTCTTTGGAACACTGAGAGTGAGATGATGCCAGCTCCCTGATGGTGTGTTCAGACACAGCACAGGGACCATGGGTTCCTAAGATCTCCTTCCAGCTCACTCAGGGTCACTTCAAACCTGCTTGCTTCAGCTTCTGCCTTTGCAAAGAGGATCTTTCCCCTTTGGAGACGGAGAGAATGAAAGCAACCCAAACATAAAAGTCACTGGTTAGATGCTGAACTGAGTGTAGGCACTGCTGTGCAGAAGGATGCTTTGGGAGAAGCATGACTTGCCTCTTAAGTCACCCATGGGGACACTAGCTACCCCTGCCTTAGTCTGGGTTCTCCCTAGGGCATCCCAATAGGTCAGGGGATGACAGACACCCACCTCAACACCACACAAGGCCATATGGGACTCAGCCACCTCTAACCTGTTACCTGCAGGCACGCAATGCTTGGGAGATGAGGCTACATGAATCTTCTATCCATGTTATTTATAACAGACTCTTAACGTAGAGCGTGACCGACAAAGTAACCAGCGACACGCAACCAGCGCGAGAGGAGCATCTGCAGTGAAACTTCCAGATATTTTGTTACAAACAGCCTGCTAATGCACTTAAAAGATTTACAGAAACCAATTATCACCCTTGCTGCCACCCACCGACATCAATTATTGCTCAAATTTAAGATGATGATGACAGAATATTTTAGAAGCCACTTTCTAAGCCGCTGTCTCTCTCCAGTGATGCTCGGCACTGACAGAGCTGTCCTGGAGCACTTGTGATGAAAGCCTCCTCGCTTCATCCAGCAGCAGAACTCTGAATATCATTGGGAACGACTGCAATTACTGCGAGGAATTTATGGAAATAGCAAAAACAATGACTTGACATAAAGACTGTGCTGAAAAATGTGGAGGCAAAACGTCTAAAGCATCTCCCACTCATCTCCAGCCCTGCTGATCTGTATGTTAATACATAGCCTTCATGCAATTAATATGTTAATCCATACATTAATTGGAACCAGATGAGCTTTAAAAGTCCTTTCCAACCCAAACCATTCTATGATTAACCTATACACAACTTTCCTGCTTACCTGTTTCTATAAGGAGCTCATCACAGAATGGTTTGGGTTGGAAGGGATCTTGAAGAGCATCTGGTTCCAACACCCCTGCTATGGGCAGTTAAATAAGAGATAAATGAGCTCAGTTTCCCCTTCCAGAGGCCTGTGGTGTTTTCATCTCTGCCAACAACTTTAAGGAAATGCCAGCTGAAAATATTTATGGATTTCCTTAAAGATAAGCCTAAAAGCAAACATTACACAAAATTAGCCTGGATTATTTGTGCCTGGATTCTTCTTTTTCTTCCTCCATTAAATTGGGGTACATAGCCCTCTGTTAACAGCAACAACCCACCAGCAAGCACAAGCATGGCACCTGCCTACAAGGCAGCTCAGGCGAGTCCTCCTCCCATTGATACCCACAGCACTAATCCAGATCAGCAGCAATGTAATTGAGAACAGCTTCCATCCCTAAATCTGTTCCCAAGATACTTCCATGCTCTACATCAGTACCTCTATTAAATACATCTCTTGCCTGTAATATACCACCAAGTAGTGGGGGATTTGCTGCTTCATCTATCCACGCACCAAACCAGTCTGCTGCTGAAATGATTACTTGTGCAATGAGCTTATGATCTCAGTGAAGAATAGGGATTTCAGGCTACATGCGGATGTTTGTTGTGGGCTGTAGCACAGACATGTTATAAAACAGCTCCAAACTGGCAGGATTTCTTCAAAACAACAAGACGAATCCCAAACAAACAGACCCTGAATTATTAATGGGCTAAAAGCTTGCCCAAGTGATGAGCAGCAAGCAGGGTGAGCCTGGGTGCAGGATGGAGCGGGGAAGGTGGTGGAAAAGCCATTGCTGTGAGCGGTCCCTGATGACTGTGGTCTGTGTAGGGGGAAGGCAGGATGGTGGTTAAAGGAAACGGATCCCACTACAAAAAGGACAGACCTCCACACATCCTCCTGTCAGCCAGGGCTGGGGAGCATCCCCACAGGAAGAACAGCAGCCCTCTGGCACCAGCACAGCATGGTGGGGAATTGCATCCAAAATCCTCAAAGTAATAGAAGAACTTCAAATGATGGCTATTGGGGTAGCCCCATGCAGTGGGCATGGTGATGGGCACTCATGTGTGGGTTGTGGCTGCATGGGGATAAGCTTTGCCTGGGAGTGCCAATATGCTGCATCAGGGCTCCCCGAATCCCAAAAGGATGCAGTAGGATGGGGCAGGCTTGGAAAGGGACTCCCAGCCCTGCCAGGGAGGGAAGCAGCTGCTCTCCTAGGAGTATATTTAACAGCAGCTTCTGCTCCATTGAGCACATCTTTCCCAGCGTTACTCCACTGACTTTGGTTTATTCTACATCTACTTGACCAATCTCACCTCCGCCGAGGGAGGTATCATCTCATTAGTACACAGACATATCTCAAGTACGCAGTGATGAATTCCCCCCCGGGAGCTTCAAAAGCAATACATGTGACCTTTGCATGTTCCTGCCATAAAATACCAGGAACACCTCCAGCTCCCAAGATAGAAGCTGTGGTGGGCATATGTGAGCAGCATACACCATATGGAGTAAGTCAAAGGGAATACTTGGAAACTTCGACTTTGCCTTCAGCAAAATTGATTCCAGCAACAGTTTTAGCAATTCCTTGAGGATTTTCCGTGTGTTTAGGATCACTCCAAAAGGATCCTTCAGCCTTGGCCTCTGAAGTGTCTTTAGCCTGGCTCTTACAATAGCTTTGGATTTAGTGGAGATCACAAAACAGAGCATAAAATGGTAATATAAAAACTAAGACTTAGAGCACGGCTGCTCTGTAAATGGGAAGGCCTGTGCTGCCTGGGCTGGCGTGTACATAAATCTGGTTCGGGGTTCCATTCAGCCTCCTTCAGACCCACTTGTTTTACTATCTCATATTGCAGCAGCAGCAAATGAAACATTCAGGCACACTTAAATATTGATTTCACCTCTAGCACACACAAGTGCTTTCAACAGTGCATTTCTACCCAGCACTGAGGCATCTTACCGGCGGGGTTAAAACTATTTAAAGCTGTTTTACATGTAAGACACTTGCTTTTCGGAGCAATTCCACCTAATTGGAAGAGGAGCTGGCAGAGTGCAGAGAGCTGGAGCTATCTGGAGGTTTATCTGATCTCGGTGATAAAATTCCATCCCCAGGGTGACCTAAAAAGGACTGGAAAAGGAATGTGCTATGTGCTACGTGGATCAACGCAGCGCTAATGGCAAAGTGGGATGGATGATCTCATAGGTGTTTTCCAGCTCTCCTCCCCTCTGCTCCTCAGGAGCCAGTCAGAGATCAGGCTCCTTCTTTGTCACTAAATATTTTGGGAATGACACATTGTGCCCCTGGACTGCCCAATGACAACACTCAGCGAAACACCAGGAGGAATTTAAACCTCGGCATTCTCTCTTGACGCTGGGAGATAACTCCAGACCTCTCTGAACAGGAGAGGCTGCAGTTCTCCACTTAAGTCACGTTAATGATCTCCGAGATCAGCAAAGCTGGTCTGGACATCTCAGCGCGTCATTAACGTCAAGGGCTTCCGGGAGAAAGCACTATTTATGGACTGCCTTCAGACCAACCGAGGCAGGCGGCAATCTTCTGCCTTGGGTGGTGAAGGGCACCCAAATCCCAGCCTCATTGTGCCTGGCTGCATGATTCTCCCATATGAGAAGCAGAGGGAGCAGAGCTCCTGCTGCAGCACAGCCCAGGAGGTGAGCACTGATAGATTTGCTGCAGCAGCTTCCCTCTATGACCACCCAAACCCCATCACTGGGCAGGAAAATGCATTCTCCTAGAGAAGCCCAGGCAGTGCGGGTGATGGGTCCATGGTCCCACAGCCAAGAGCATCAGCACCCATCCCAGTCCCTACCTGGCAGACCCAGCTCCTTGCAGTGCCACAGTTGGGATATTAATCACTGCCACATGTTTTCCCTTGCAAGTCACTGGAAAAAATGCACTAGCCTTCATTCTGCTTGGGAAGTCACAGGGGCTGGGGGATGGATACCAGAATCCTTTAGGCTGGAGCCATATCCACAGTGGGTTTCACACGCCAAAAGCTGGTTTTCAAAGCTTCTCTCTCCCCAGCCTATTTAAGGCTCAGTCAGTAATTACAGAGCTCTTTCAGCAACAGAGACAGGCTGGAGAATCAGCTGACGGGCAGTGAGGCTCTTTGCATTACCGCTGCTGAAATCCCCTGTGTTTCTTGTTACCATCTATAGTTGGTTATGGCAGGAGGCCTCAAGGGCTTTGTCAGGGACTATGGTCCCATCCAGCCTGATGGTGTCTGAACACTGAAAAAACTGACTGGCTGATAAATGGCATGGAGCCTGAGAAAGAAAAATGCAGCTTACTCAGAACTGCAGAAGGTCAGTGCCAAAGAGCATCGCCTGTAACCCAGCACTGGGCTCAGGGTGTGCTCACCGGGATGCCGTGATGCCAGCCCACTCAGCATACCTGCCAGTAGTAGGGATACCTGGGACATATGGCTGCAGTGATGCTCAAGCTCCCCTCCTAAATCAAAGATGCTCCCAAGGCCGTGTTGTTAGCAACACCACTTCTTCCCCAGCACACTCAGGTTTGGCACATGCCAGCCCAATAGTGATGTGCCACTTGGGATAGCCAGTTCCTGTCTGGCATCCCTCTCATCTTAACCTTCCCGTTATCCATCAGCATGGGAGCTCCACAGCTGAAAGCCATTTAGGACACTGCACTGGTAACCTAATACTTTGAAGAAACAATAAAGCGAGCCAGATTTAACCCAACTGAGATGAGAGGCCAAACCTCTGCCCACTGCCTTTCTAGAGACTTATGAAATATATACAAAGGGGAGTGGAAATAGAGACAACTCTCCTCTGAAGCCCAGAGACACCTCTGATAGCCACCCCACTGTGGAAATGGTGAGAGAAATGCAGTAGGAGGTGCAGTGAAAGCACAGAGGATTCAGAAGGATGTCCAGTGCAGTACAAGCTGGTATCTTGATGCAGAAAGGGCAGCTTTGCAGTGCTAGGAAGGGTGGATCCTCTGCAAGGTAGCTCAGCAGGACCAAGCCACTTGGCTTTGTTCAGGAGCACCCTCTGCTCTGCACTGTAGCTGCCAGTATCTCAAAACCTGGCTGTGATAATGATGGAGCTGAGGCTGCTAATGCAGGGCCAGTTAATGAAGGCAAAGCTGACTGTGATCTGCTAGCGATACTATGGGCTCCATAACGCTGAGATTATGGGAAATCCAATAAACAGAGTATATACAATAAGTAATGAGTGAAACTTTAAGAGCAGCCTCTACAACTTCCTCATGGTCCCAGAGACCATGGCAACAAAACCTGGTTGTAAATCACTAGTACCTCAGAAGAGCAGAGGTCTTCTGCAACCCACATCAGCCAATGTGGTGGCCAACTCCTGAGCTCCTTTATGCTCTGTGTGAGGTCACTGAACTGGATCTCCCTGTAATCCCACTGAACCTGCTCCAGCTCTCAGGCTGTGAGGCTCAGCACAAACTCCCTGTCTGCTCAAGCACTGATAACATACTTTGTCCCATTCTTGAAAGACCTTTACAACAGGTAGTAACGCTTCATGTAGGCACGCTTCAGCCTTCACTGACCTTGCAAGGTGAATGGTTTATGGTGCTGTTCTTACCTGCGTGGCAGCAGCCACACCACAGCAAGCCTTACCTAACAAGGACTGGAAAATCCCTCCAGAGCCTGGCAGGACTACACACCCACGTGTCTGTGCCAAGAGATCTGCCCAGCAGACCATGCTAAGCACTAGTGCCAATGGTCAAATTCCAAGTCCAAGTACTTGCACTCAACCGAAAGGCACTAATGGATCTTAGGAATGTGCAGTGATGTAACAGCAGTGGTGCAGGCTATGTTACACTGTGATGCTTCAAGACACCTGGGAAAGAAGTGATATCTTAACTAGGAAATCCTTCTTCTTTTGACTCCCATCTGCCCAGCTGGCTACAGCTGGAGGAATGTTGGAGCAATGCTTTCAGATCTGGCCAAAGGAAGAGGGGTCATGCTCAACACCCCCATCCTGACCAACACCTCCTGCAGTACAGATGCTCAGCAGTCAGTATGGGAGGTAATGATGATCATGAGTGATCTGGGTCTATCATTTCTGCTGCAAATCAGACCCCTGCTCCACAGCCCTACCATCATCTGGTTTACCCTGTTCTTGCACCGCATCCCTGTGTGAATAAGAAGCACTGAGATACACTCAAGATCCAGTGCTGCAGCCGTCCACATAATCTCTTCTGGAATGCTTTAGCAAAGGTTTCTTCTTCAAGGCCTTTTGTTCCACACCATTACTTGAAAAGCCGGAATGCCCACTCTGGGATGCCCAGGAAAGGAGATAAACAACAACACTCACCCATCTCCTTGAGCTCCATATTAACAAGTTCCAACCAGCAAGCATCGAGCTCATCCAGGTCATAGCGGCTCACTCCTTGCAGGTAAGTCCTTGTAGCTTCTGAAATCTCAGAGCCAGGCAGGCTGCTCAGTGAAACCTGTGAAGGTGAGTTCTCGAGCTGGGGTATGATCCTGGAAGGAAAGAAGGAGAGGTTGAGAGCTACAACTTGGAAGAGTACCCCATCTCTTGCCATGGAGGATGTGACCACATCATCTGCAAACCCTGCTCTAAGAATGAAAGCAAGCCAACAAAATCAAGGGGGTTTTGCACACTCACTGCTGTCAATGCCTTGGATGCTCTGAGGACCATAACTTGGACACAAGCGCCTTCCCATAGACTGCTGGTCTGGCCACCTATGTAATGGCTTGAGTTGGGATGTGTCAAAACAAGCTGATTTTCCAGTTCCCAGCTACCCTCCTAAGGACCTCAGACCTGGGGTTTGTGCTTTTCCCAGTGTCCCAGAGAAAACCAGTACAAGCAGGAGGAATGGCTCCGGCATTGTGCCCACTGCTTTGGGCTGTGATCAGGACAGGAAGAAGCAGGTTGGGAATCAGGAACATGGTTTTCAGCCTGCACCTCCACCTGCCTCTGTGTATTCCTCACTGCAGACCAGTGGCATAACACCAGTCCCATCAGAAATAAAACCCTACCAGTGCTGCTCACAAGCTTTACCACAGCATCTCATCCATCCCAAACACCCACTGATGCTTTTAGGTACAAACCAGCCTGCACCCTGCATGGCTCCATGCTGCAGAGCAGCACTGAGCAGGCAGCTCAGTGCCAGGCTCTCTGTGGGCACACGCCTGCTCTTCATCAGTTCTCCAGTTCCCCCTCACACCATGAGGAATGAAGCCATTCTTCCACTTTGTCTGGCTCCTTTCTTCCTCCCTGCCTTGCATTCCCACCAGCCTGGTAGCAGCAGCCTCCTACATGTTTGGATTCCCAAGTCAGTAACTCAACCTACAGCTACAACCACTGGTACTAACCTCACGTTGCTGCCCTTGATGTAAGAGGTCTGTTTCTCCTCATAGGGCTCACACAGGAATACCACATCAGGGCAGAAACACCCTGTTTGGGAGAAGTACACTGTCCTGCCTGTGAAACTGGGAAATCTGCTGTGGAAAGCACATGCTAGCACAGGACTAGGGCTGTTTCCAATAGCAATGCTCCTGCCTGGAGCCAGTGGGCCTGGAGGCGATGAGGACCATGGTACCAACCCATCCCTGCTCCATGCCTGCACAGAGCATCCCACATCCCCAGAAAGGCAGGATGCACCCAAACCATGGGATAAACACTGAGACAGTGCTAAGGGCTCCTGCTCCCCATGCTGCTATCTCAGCCACGCTGCCAACACAGCTCCTTCCACCCTGCGGGCAGGATGGTGGCACACAGGCACTGGGTTTGGCACAGCCATGCCCTCTGTGAATATAAGACTCTCTGCCCAGCGGATGAACTCAAGTGCAATGTTCCATCCTAGTTACACTGGGAAACATGAGCTCAGACAGCGCCCTCTCCCCACTGCACCCTGCCCCAAGTGCTCAAGGAGCAGAGGCACCTCTCAAGTCTCTCCAGAGGCCTCTGAGGACTGGAGGCAGCTCCAGATCCCCCCATCCTTCCCTTCTCTCCAGCCCTGGACCTGACTGTGGGATAGATGAGTTATAGTTTGGTGACCAGAAGCCACACAGCGATCCTGTAGGAAACTGTTAAGTAAGTAAATTGCTAAGTACCCTACATGACAACTTTCCTTTCACTACAGCTATAGTTTTCCCATTCATCTACAGAAATTAACTCCTTACATGAGAAAAATGAGGTCCAAATGGTCCAAATACTGACAGGAACAGTAACAGCAATTAACAGTAACAGCCATTAACTCAAGCAGTTACTGCTAATTAACTTCTTCATCATGAGGGTGGTTCTTCCCTGTGAGGGTGCTGAGGCACTGGCACAGGGTGCCCAGAGAAGCTGTG
>JBAFWW010012365.1:0-15059 GCA_036873685.1 Agapornis canus
TGTGAGGGTGGTGAGGCACTGGAATGGGTTGCCCAAGGAAGTTGTGAGTGCTCCAGCCCTGGCTATATTTAAGGCTTTGGTTGTCCTGGTTTAGTGTGAGGTGTCCCTGCTTATGGCAGGGGTCTTGGAACTAGATGATGTTAAAGTCCTTTCCAACCCTAACTACTCTATCATTCTAAGTGTCTCAGTGGTTCAGAACTTCATAGAGATCTCAACCTTGAAGACTTTTTTTTAAGTCTGTCTCATTTTCTGCTTTATGTTCTACAGCACCTTCTTGCGAAGGTAAAAAACCCAAGCTAGAATAATTTCTTCTACATATTAAAACTGACTATAGAGAAGTAGCAAAAATATATTGTAAAACAGTCGTTTAAAAAATTCTGATAGATTGTTAATAATGAAAAGAAAAATATGATAGTTTCAGATACCAGATGAAAATATTTTCAATAGCTGAATGGAAAACTGGCTTTGATTCCCTAGACAAATGTGCATTATTTAGACATTTCTAAGCCTTTATCTCAGAAATGTTGTGTGGTCATGTCTTCTGAAATCACAATTACCCACCACAGTGCCAGTGCTAGCACCCATTAGATGGTGGGGATATCAGCAGTAGTAGATATGTGTGATTGTGTGCATATGCTTTACACAAAGTTTAGAGGAGTAAGTTTGTACAAAAAAAAAAAAAATAGAGCTTTTCAATAGAAAAATAATCTCAACAAAAAAAATCACAGTTGAATTTTGAAATACACTTAAAATGTTCCTTTATATCCAAAATAAAGACCCTTCTAACTTTCTTCTGTGACTTCTTTTCCAGCTCCAGACACATTGCCACATGCCCATCTCTATGAGCTTGTGACAGTCAAGAAAATCTCCTACCTACCAAACAAGCACACAAATGCACAAGAGCTCTGCTGTTCATTTATTAAACCTGTTTTCCAACACAATGCCAGTCTACTTTGTTCAGCTTCACTGTAAAAGGGACAGATGAAGCACTCAGTTATACAAGAAATTCTTACCACTTACCTCATCAACAAAATCACAGGACACATGGGGGCTTAGGATCTTCTAATTATATCCTAAAGCCTCCTTTCCCTCTGCTCAAGCTGCATTCATTGCTCACATCTGTGTCCCTGGGGACAACCAAGAAATTTGCAGTTATGGGGGCGCTTACACTTCTGCTGGGTTGTGGGATGGATGCTGGGACGTGCACCAGACATGCTCACCACAAGGTGGAGAATAAAAAAGTTTTACGAAAGGTTATGAAGTTATTGTGAGGATGGATCCTGTAGTCTTGAAGGTAAGTTCTGCCCCTGCTCTAGCGAAAGGATACTGGTTTGAAGAATTAGTAAAGTCATCTAGAGAAAGGAAAGGTTGTAGTAGAATTAAACAGTCTAAACAGAGTATCTAGAAACTATGATATTATCTGTTTAAATTCAGCTATGTTTTGGGAGTCAATGACATGTAGTATCTTTTTAAAAAGAAGCTGACCTATAGCTGCAGTATAACACTTTGTCATTTTATCTTCAGCAAATAAACCCCAAGTACATAATCTTGCAAAATAGTGGAATTTTAGAGTCTGTTGAATTATTATTAAATTATTAAACATAGCTTATCAGATAATACAAAATAATACATGAATGATCTATATTTCATAAGGTGAAATATAGCCACGCTGTACTTTGTACAATTGGTTTTGCTGGTGTACTGTGCGGAACTTTGAGATTCACTTTAAAAGTGAAATTTCCAAGTACGTACTTTACAAAAGGATATCCTATTACACAGCCAGTTAAAACAATTTGTTTGTTCATAATGAAATCTAATAGAGATTTGTTTTTTTCCAATAGATACCTTCTGCTAAGAAGCCAAATTGACACAACTTTATAATTGCAGTAGTTCCACTGGGATCTACAAAGAAGTATGTGAAGCTGATAATTCTTTAGTGCAAATGAACTAACAATAAAGACAAGCTACTTATAAAATTTTCCACTCTAAAAATTCAGAAGCATTGTAGCATCCAAAGAAAATGTGTAAGTTTACCCCCTTTTCTCCCCCAGTTTGTATTATATTACCCTCTTTATTGTATTACTTATAATACTTGTTATATCATTGCATTACTATATATACTATACTATCAGCTTTCTAGTTGATGCATAAAGTTTTTGTTGGAAGGATTTTAAGACCAACAACCCAATATTGCAAAACCTTTCCCAAGCAAGATACCAAAGATATGAAAGTTGTCACAGCAACAGAGTTTTGGCCTCTGTTGCCCAAATAAAACCACTAAAAACCAAAAAGCCAACCTGGGCTTAAAATTCAGTAACTCATATGAACATGTTTTAAAATTGCAAGACAAACCTGCAGAGCCTAATAGTCTTTGCTTGTAATGAATGTGAATAGAAATTTACTATGAGGTGCGCAGAGCAGTATGCACCCTACACAGTTTATCCTGTTCATCAAAACTGCAGTATGTACAAACCTGTGGATTAAAGATCAAGACAAAGAGGGAGCAAGAGGAAAGGGCATGGAGTTTTAAAAGAATTAAATCTGAAACTGAACCTCAATGAGTGATCAAAAATTAAGATTTTCTTTAGTTCACAGTGGAGTTGACTGGCATAGAAGCTTAACTGGCATTATTACTGCAATAGAAGCATTCTTGAAGCACTCAGATATTTCTTTGATCTAAAGTTTGTTTTCAATTTTTTGATGTGAGGGGAAAAAACAAGCAGAGTACACCATCAATATGATCAGAGACAGGCCTGATATCCCAAAGCTGGTGGAGAAATTGATGGTCCTTGTTGCAGACCACATCATCACAGTGGGAATACAGAGAAAGCCAGACACAAAAGACTTGTTATCCTTCTGTGCATGTGTGACTGCTGCAGTGGCAGCAAACCACCTTACAGGAACTCACACAGATCTCAAGGGGATGAAAAAAGATGGGTGATGTTGGCAGTACTGAGGAGAGGACATGATCCCTAATGTTACTGACAAATTGTATTTATGAGTGACCAGTAAAGCACACTGGTCTCTCCAGGACAGTTAACATTTCAGTAGAAACAAAAGTAATTATTAGTACTGAAGAGAGAGGAAGCCATGCTCCCTTTCACCTTTTCCCCTTACCTCTGACAATCAAGTCTAATAAGCGGGGGAGGTGAAGGAGGTCTCTGAGGGCTCCAGGAAGCTAAGGAGAGCTCCAAGGGTGTAACACAGGATTCATCATAAGTCATCCAGTGTACCAAACCTGAGGGTTTTGTCCACATTGTGGTTTTAAGCAAAGAACTTTGTTAACTTTTCTTGGAGGAAGAAGTTTGTTTTATACCATTTGCCTCAGTAGATTAAAATTAGGAGCCAAAATATGGTGTATGCTCAGATACTTCTAAAGGTAGGAATTTCTCTCAAGGCATCTAAATTGCCTCAAGCAGACCTTTTATAGTCACTACTGCGTGGAACTAGCATCTCCTTTACCTTGTGACTTTAAGTCAAAGTAGCAGTCAAGCGCCACCAAGACAGAAGTGTGCATCATTGCACTTTGGTTTGGTACTCTCCAAGGTGCAGAAAAAAACAGGGTTTGTTACAGTATTTGAATTATTTTCCTTTTGCCATTAAATGCTGGTATGAAACATCGTTATTATTCTTATTGTGAATAAAATTAGAAATTAAGCTTGTAAAATATATGGCAGCGACTGATGATATAATAAAATGAAGTTTTGGAGTTGATGAATAGTTTATAGTCTGGATGCTCAAACAAGATAAAGAATGGAGTTAATACTGAAAAAAATGAGCTGGATACATCTCATTAAGGGCTTACTGCTGTATTTGCATTTTTGTTTAATACTCAAATCCTGAAGCACTGCAAATGAGCTGTAACTTTACAGTCTTTAAAAAATAAATAAAGATTAGATAAATGCAGATGCTATGCAAATAGTCAATCAGCAGCAGGCTACTGAGCAGCCATTAACAAGTGCTGGGAAGTTACACAGGTGATCATGAAAGACCTTTCCAGTAAGACTAAATGCCACAGTGATGTGTAAATTCCTTCTGATTCTTCCCTTGAATTTGTCATACAGGCTATGGGAGGTAATCTGAAGTTGTGCCTTGTTAGTTAGGAAAAGATGATATATCTGTAGGTGGGGAAATACATGTAGAATTGCAATCATGTAAAGAAGAGACAAATAGTATAATTGCACAATGCCCGCATTATTGCAAGGGAAAAGAAATAACCTTTTCTATTATTTCTAGTTCTTCTTCATTATCAAATAACATATGAATATCTCCCACATTCAAGATCATACACAGATCTTCTAAAAATGATTCATCCTAGATCAGATGAGACAGTTGCTCATTTATACCCCAGATTACAAAAGCATTTTAAAAATCATTCTTTCACTATCCATTTATTTGTCTTCCCCATGCTTTCTTATTGGTTTTTTGTTATGAAAGAGATTTATAGTTTTAAACTCCATTTTACATATCCCCTTCCTTTTAATGAGTAACTATAAAATAAGCATCATTTTCCTAATGTACATTTTAAGTGTCAGAAATAGGCGATTTAAATGTGAAGCTCCAAAACGCTATTAATGTTGCAATTTAGTGACAAAATATCTCTCAGTTTTCAGAGCCTCTTGCGACATTTCTTCATTTCAGTGATTTATTGTATTATTTCTCTGCCTGTAATAGTTAGTGCCCTAAGTAGCTGGTTTATTTTTGTATTTCTTCACACATTAATACATTTCGGTAATGGCTGGATCTACCTTTGTTTGACAGTCAGTGGAGAGGAACACGATGTAAGCCCCCCATAGTGCTAGGCCCTTCTCGACACCTTTTTGAGGTCGCCTCTCCATTCACCAGCTGTGTATGACTCCTGAATACTAACTCTGAAAAGCTCAGCCTGCCATAAACGGCTCCAGTCTCTCCAGAGAGCACCAACCACTGCTGTCTTCTCCTGATGACAAGGGGGGAAAGCTGTCACAATTTCTAACATGAAAACCTAAGTAATGATAGAGATTAGAGGGTTTCTTGATGATTAGCTCAGCTTCATCTGCTCCAAAGCCTTTAGAGAGGATGAACTCTGTCTCAAGAAAAGCACTGCTGTTCAGTGAGTTTACCAGACTCTCCTCTCTTCTCCTCTCAAATGTGCTACAAGCACAAGTAACTTCTTAGCACTCAGTGTGTGGCATGCACAGCTTCAGGGTGCTGGATTATATGCCTGCCTGTGTGAGGCACAATGCAAATTATCCAACATCCTGCTGCTATTTGAAGATATCAAAAGGCTGTTTTCAATTTTAAATATGCATTCAAATCCAGAGACTATACTGTAACCATGCTTAGATATACATTTGTGCTGAAAATGTTTTTAGACAGCTTTTTATTTGTGAAAATACACTGCAGTGCTCTGAAAGCTGCATAAGGACAAATTGTGCATGACATAGCCCCCCACAATCTTCTCATCCTAAACTTCAAAGTCTGTAAAAACAGCATAGGTAGCCTCATCACACACGTAACGTATAAGACACAGGGGTGTCTTAGAGTCAGTATTGCCATTTAGGGGTGAAGAAATAAACCCCGGGGATGTAAAGTACCTATCCTAGTGTTGTACAGCAGATCTGTAAAACATTTTCTTGCTCTGTGCCCTAATCAGGCATTGCTATGGCTGACACAAATGCATTCCAGTGATGGTGTCTCCACAGAAAGCTAAATCAAGTAAACAGCAACATTTGCCACTGGAAAAATGCCTGTTACCATGAGTTTGGTCCCAAACACAGGACTTCTGTGCCCCTTCAGATTGTAAGACCCTTTTTGTTGAAATTTTATCCTGTAGTTAAAATGCTTGCAGAAATGCAGACTGTAGTTCAGGGGGACAAGCACAGGGAAAGAATAGCCTTCTCCTCTGCCTGAGCCTTCAGAAAGCCTGGAAGGTTATTTCTAGAGCAGGACAAGGCTAGACAGAGCTGGCTACTTCTAATTAGAAAAAATAAAAATTAAAAAAAGACAGCCTGATTGGGAATCTGTGCAATTTATTGTTATTCAACAGCTCATTTTGGTGCCACAGGAGCAAAGAATTTGGAATTTCCTTACAGCTTAGTGTTGCTCTTCCTTTGTGGAAGGAAAATGTCCCACTGTCCTAGCACATGCTTTCATCTTTGTTTCTATTTAGATGTCTGTTTTTACAGTATTTAGCTTTGGAACACACCTTTTTTTTTTTACCCAAATTATAATTCTCCATGGAGAAAGAAGCCCATCACTTTAGCAGAAGCAACTCCCAAGACAAACCATTCTGAGGTTCAGTGAAGATTGGCTGGACAGGAAGATCATTAGCATAGCTTCCAGACTATGGACTGGACAACCCCCTGGAGCAGGCCTTGTATGAATCTCCTAAAACTTCAAGATCCTGCACAAAACTTGGTGCACCCAGGAGTTGGAACACCCTTGCCTTCTTGCTACATTACTCATGAAGAGTTTTGTAAGACTGCATGTGCCTGAGGTTCTGCCGTTCACTCTCATCCTCACAGTTTTACTGCAAGAGTTTGTATAGGGCCTGAAACAATAGCTTGAAAGACATATATTCGCCACCTGCAATAAAATAAAAACTACTGAAATTTTCTAAGAGAAGTATGAAATGTCATTTTACTGAATGAGTTCACCTGAAAGAACACATCAACCAGAAAATTGTTCTCTACATGCACCTGAATGCTCTTTGATTGCTGCAGTCAGTCATAGACCATCACATTAGTCTTTGAAAGACGAAACTGCAGACTAACTGCAGAGACTTGAGGACATTAGGCCAGCAGAGCTTGGAGACACTGAAAGTTTCTCTCCCCACTCATACGGTGCGGCACTGCTGAGCATTTTGCAGTTTAGCTGACCACAGATGAGACTGTCAACTATTTTTCTGAGTGCTAATCATGACACTTTTGTGAGAAATAAGAGGGACATAATAGGAACAAGCCGTGCCCTGGAACAAGAAGATGAATCTGTCCCATCTGAAAGCACCTTTTCAGGCACACATGCAAGTTCCGTGAGTGCAGGCTGCCCAGTCCTTCAGGCTAGTCCTTCAGCACAGCAGCCCTATCTCTTTTGCATTTAATCTGAAACAGTCATTTATCTTTTACTCATTTTAATTATTGGGTAAATTGGTAATTTTCTTATTCTGGCATTTTAATTTTCTTTGAAGAGACAGATTTATTAAAGAAAAAGCTACCCAAATCATCATCTTGTATCAGTGTTCCTCAAGATGGTGGTTGTCTTTTTGCCTTGAAGCATAGTTTGCACGTTCTGAAAAGAGAAAGGTCTAAATAACTCAATCTATTGTATCTAAAAAGCACATGGGCTCTACAAAAAACATTTCACATTTTTACCACATTTTCCTGTAGAAAAAGAAAATCTGGAAATAAATATGGAATGATGTGGTTCAGGTTTATTAAGTCTACTTGACCCTTATGTCACATACTGACATTTTAATTTTTCTGCCTGACATTTAGCAAATCCTTAGTAATCCTGAAAAAGTTAATGATTAAAAAAAAATCTCTGCATACTTAACTTAAATATATGCAAATACAATAAAATAATTAGCAGCACTTTTTTTTTCATCATACAAAACTGTTCACTATGGTGATTTTTAATTGCATATTCAGCATGTATTTATCCACAGCCTTTTGACTAAGAGCTTGCCCGATTTATTTAAGTAGTGGTTGTTTCTTTAAATAGCAATAGTTATAAAAGTGTTGAGTAACAAGAAGGAGAGATTGTTACAATAATAACAATTTATAGTCTTCCTAACATTTTTCAGGCTTCTCCCTCCTTCACACAACTGACCTGGGGAGCCACTGTTACAGGAATGAAAGTACTATGATGCCTTTGCATATTTCCTACAATAGGATCATGTCCCTCCCAGCTATTTGCAAGAAGTCCTACAGGAACAATTATGAAATACTCTCATTCATTTGGCACAATGGCATATGGAAATTTCCTGCAACACTAATTACTATGGTTGCAATATTTAGCCAAAAATGTCAGTGTCTAGGATTTAATTAGTCTGCAGCAGAATTTTAAAACTGACCTTCTAGTTTAGTTAATTAATTTGCCCGTTCTTTTTTTTTATTATTATTATTTTTTTCCAGAGAGCCCTGTCACATCGTTTTTTAGGAGATTTTAATTAAAAAGAAGTCACTGCTTCCAATGCCAGCAGAATATCTAAAAGCAGTTGTCAAATATTTTAGCAAATAAAGGCAGTGAGGTCAAGTTCCTATCATCTCAGAGCGCCCCCCTAGCCATTGCTTGAGTGCTCTGATTGCTACCCAGGTATTTGTGAAAGGCAGTTTGCAAAACGTAAAAGTTCAATTAAGTTTTTCCCCAATTAACTGTTCTTCCTTATGCTTGCATCAGCACTCTCTGCTGATAGTGGTTTCCTTACAGGAATTTAATACAGTTTTAATTAGAGATCTCTTTGAATCAAAATACTGGAAACCAACACTCTGAAAGTCTTGGAAAGTTTCAATTGTCTCAATGTCTCCAATGAGCGTCTGAGGCTGATTCCTCATTCAAACCAAAAATCTTGATAAAATTCAGCTTCAGAGCTATAAAGACAGAACTGTGAAAAAGATTTTTTTTTGTTCAGTTTTATCTTGACATGAGCCAAAATATGCTTTTTATTCTATCCTCTTTCTTTGTGACAGTTACTCTGCTGAGAAGTTACACATTACTCTTTCCTGTGGAGAAAATTAAAAACAAGCTATCTAGCAGTCCCAGCTCTGTGGCATATTCCAGCTACTGAACTGTGTCATACTGTTTTAAAAGAAGAACTATAGTACATCTTCTGAAATGGAAGCAGCTGTGACTTTTTAGGTGCAAAGGAATCAATAAAAGAATGAAAAGTACATGGACATGCCTGAGACTGCTCTTGACACACGCAACTGGGCACAATTATGAGCTATAGTGTACTATAATGGTAGAGGTTTTACAACTAAGATTTAATCATAAGCATGAGAGCATTGCCAGCTAACCCGTGCAAGTGAACTTGTGAATGTCAGTGCACTTACATGTGCTAAGCAGAAACCTTTGGCCAGAGGTATTCATTTGCTTTTAGAAACCAAATTTTATTAAGCTGGGTGAAATATCTTAATAAAACATGACTCCCCTTGACTGGTTTTGTATCCAGCTTCATCTTTGGTGTGTTACTTCTTTTCCCATACTTTTATACTGTCTTTCAGAGACATTTAATTTGGGGTGTTCATAACATCTTTCCTTACTGTTTTATTCTGGTTTATGTTTTTGCCAGAAAGGAGAAGAAAAGCAGGTGAATTCATCTGAGTCACTGAATCTGAGATATTGCCTTTGAGATAGTCACCACACCCTGGGAACTTTTCAAAAACCATTTCTAAGGCCTACCTAGTATACTCTAAAGAAAAGGATAAGAAGCTCCATGTGTGACAAGGCATATCTACCTGTGGAGGGATAAGATTGACCTGGGTCTTCATAAGCACTTCAAAAGCTGAAGGGTCCCTGCTGGGCCCTACTGCATGCCATGGTATATTCACTCTGCAACTTTGCTAGATGAGCTAGTTGTCCTAGTTCAATGGTTGCATGGGTGACTGAGCATCTTGCAGTAAGTCTCAAGAATTCAGTGATGGACTTCCAGGGAATTTCACTGCCACTATTACCAAGCCATCAGGGACTGCCCATTTGCAGAAAGGTGTTTACCTTTAATCTCCATGACAATACTTGTGGTGGATCTCTAGCCTTAGGTTAGCCATGTTTACCCCATATCCTGAATGAGAAAAAGAACAAGCAGAAGAATGGCACCATTGTGATAAAATCATCGTCATGACAATGAACCCCAGTGATTCATAACCCCAAGGCTATTGCCTGGGATAGCTCATCAAGTCACTAGAATGAGCAACAGCTTTATCTGTGGATATCTGCAGCTCTGTCTGCCAATATGTGTGAACTTTCTGTTGCAGGGAGATATTTTCCTTACAACCACAAATTGCTACTTAGAAACAGAAAACATGAAACTCCATTTTTTAAAGGCAAACAAGTAGCTGGAGATGCAATGAATGGAGAGTTAAAAAGAAGAGGAAAAAAAGAAGCAAGATTAGAGGGAGAGAACAAAATAAAATATCAGAGAAAATAATTTCAGGGAATGTGCCCATTCGAAGTTTGGAAAAAAAGAATCACAGCTTCACAACACCTTCTCCATTATTCATGCTGCTGGTATGATCCAGCAGTGTGTGCCTGCAGCCCGGAAATCTAACTGTACCCTGGTCTGCATCAATAGAAGCATGACCAGCAGGTAGAAGGAAGTGATTCTTCCCTGCTACTCTGCTCTTATGAGGCCCTACCTTGCATAATGTGTTCAGCTCTGGGGCCCCTAGCACAAGACAGACATAAATTTGTGAGAATGAGTCCAGAGGAAGACCATGAAAATAATCAGAGAGCTGGAACATGTCTCTTGTTCAGCCTGGAGAAAAGTCTCAGCAGAGACCTTATAGCAGCCTTTCAATATATACAGGGGTTTATAGAAAGCGTGGAGAAAAATTTTGGCCAGGAATTGTAGCAGCAGCACAAAGCGCAACAGTTTTAAACTGTTGAAAGAGGGTAGATGTAGCTTAGATATAGGGAAGAAATGTTTTTATGATGTGGATTGTGAGACATTGGAACTGATTTCCCAGAGAGGCTGTGGATGCCCCATCTCTGGAAGTGTTCAAATCCAGGCTTTGAGCAACCTGACCTGGTGAAAGATGTCCCTGCCCATGGCAGGGGGTTGGACTAGGTGATCCTTGAACGTCCCTTCTAGCACAAATGTACAAACCATCCTGTACTTCTGATCTGCCAGTGAGCACATTTGATAACAAGCTGAGGGCCCACTAGCTTCAGTGTGTTTGCTCAGAACATTGCTCATTGCTGGTGAGTTATGAATATGGTGTCAACTCATTTCTTGTACAAGATCTCTCATGAATATCATGAAATCTCTAAAATGGAGAAACCTGCATCAAGTGTTCCATAATTTCCCAGGAATCTGCTTTTGATGTCACCCCATTATTCATTCATCAAAAGGGGCTTTCTGGACTGTTACAACCAGTACATGCCTGCTTTCATTTCTTGGCAAGGAGCTTGCCTGGAGACACAAATCCTTTTCAGACACAATTTTTCTTGTGTTTCTGGTTTCTTCTTGCATCATTGCATGGTGCCAAGCTCCACTGCAAGGACTACCACAAATGAGATGAATTATCTCTCTTATTTTAACTGATTTTAATCACTGTGCACATCCTCTTGACAGCTGGAGAGGCTTTGTTTCACACAGGACTGAAAAAGGCTGCCTGGTTGTAATGTTTGTTGACTCTTTGTCCTCAGCAGGGAAGGGAATTTCGCAGCTCACACCTTTAGCTGAATGTTTCACAAGCAACATCACTGAGGTAGAACCAAAGGATTTCTTTCCCTTTAAAGAGAATCACAGGGAAGTTATCACCTTTCAATTACATGGTTACTGTTGACCATTTAATAGTTCAAAGCAAGTTCTGAATAATAACAAATATAGATTTTGCATACTATTATACGCTAAATGAATGGGTGACTATTTCTGTCTCAGGAACCAGAGTGCAGACTAGCAGTAATCACTTGTGAAATGAAATTAAGCTTACAGGCAGCTAGACTGAGCACTTCATTTCTACAGAACCATTAGGAATTTTGACTTTGCATTGTACAAAATGTATGTTTCAAGGGCAGAATTTCATTAACCTGAACATATTTTGGGCTCATCAAGTTAAAAATCAAGCAAGCAAAAGAAAGAAGAGTCAGTGCACCTTTCATAATATTTCTACTCCAATATTTCTACTTGAAGCTTCAAAGCTTTTAATAATTGCCTGAAATCATTAGCTGATTTCCTCTTTACCTTCACAGTCTGGAAGGAAAGTTCCCTCTCTACGAACTTTGTCTGTCTACAACTTTATCACAAAGGACCCAGTAGGCTTCCTGTACCAATAGTGACATTAATTTTCACATTTCTTCAACATCTTGAGGTACTTGTTCTGCCTTCAATAAAATCACCCCTTACCAATCAATAAAAAAATCCAGAGAATATGAATCTTTCAAAATCAATAAAATGTACAATAATTACACAAGTATGCTAGTGACAGCCAGAGTGCCAAAGCAAATCCCAAGACCCATGATCTCAAAACCTCCAGAAACTAGCAGAAAATGATTCAGTTTTATTCAATTGTACTTTTGTATGAGCTGGTGTCAAGATTAGATGGAGTGGGTGTATTATCTCCTCAGCCTGTTCCCTCAGCTTTCACAAAACAGGTTCCACTTAAATACAAGGATTTTCAGTTTGATCAAAAAATTTCTTCTGCTGTCTGCCCATTGAAATGGCAGAGTTCAATGAGGTGGCAAAGAACAAAATAGTGTATGTGAGTGCTAACCCCACACACTAGTCATTTATGTCGTACAAAGAGGTTTCATGAAGAAAACTTATAGACAGAAAAATCACAAGACCTGTTAGGTATGATGGCAACAATGCAAGCTGAAAGCAGCTTGCAAAGTCTGCATTCAGCAAGGAGCTAGTCCCTCAGGTGAAGGGCTGGGGTACTTCTTCACATTTTCCGTCACATGATGAAGTTAGCTGGTGTGTGCTCTAGGGAATGCACTGCTTCCTACATAACACATTGATGTCATGTATTTATAAGAAGCCTGTGTTCTTCAAATTTGAAGATATCGAATGATTTCCATGTAAGAGTACAACCCTTTCAAATGAGAGGCTTTTCTGAATCCGAACTGCTTGCTGGCTACGACGGGATTTCTTGAAAACTTTCTTAGCACTCCTTCTGAGCTTCACACTTCCATCCATTTGCTTCCCTACAAAGAAAGTACCAAGAATCTGGCACTAGGAAATGAGAGATAAGGGTGGCTTTTCACTGTAGCAGCAGTGCTTATTCGAGTCTAACCTCAGTTTCTGGTGGTTTTACTTTCTGTCTGGTTGGTGAATACAACTGAAAACCCAGGTACACAACCTTGATCTTCCTTGCTTTTGACCATTTCCTAAGTACAGCACAATAGAGTAGACACCCTCAGCAACCAGTCCTCCATGTGCTGGTGAAGCATAACTTAGAACTCTAAACTGTTCTGCAATTTTATCCCTCCAAGTATGCTCAGAGCCAGGAATATAAAAAGCACCTTGCAAACAACCTTTTCCACCCACCAATCCTCTTCTTTCCTCTATCCCCCTCTTTTTTTCTTTTTCTTGGGAGTACACATTTCTGCTTACATCTTTATAGACTCACAAAAATGCATGGATTACATTTAGCTATTTCAAACTGAACATGCAACCCAGAAAGTATGCTTAAAAATCCCTTCCGGGGAAGGTGGAAAAAGATTTACATAAATGGCAGCCACAGCTTGGTCATTCATGTATGTTGTTGCCCAAAGCTGTTATGGAATAGAGGCAAAGTGAGAAATGAAATAAGAAAAGGTTTTTAAAATAAAATAAATAAATAAATAAGGCTTTTTCAAAGTATGCCTGTATTGATGTTTCAAGGTCCTACATTAGAGCTCAGGTTTATCAGCAGGAAACTGGATACACTGATATCAAATCGCAGCTCTAGCCTGTCAGTCAAGAATTCAGCCAATACTTGTTTGTAAGTGTGTGCAGCTCTTAGAAATCCTCTGGTGATAAAGCGAGTTTGGATGTGTCCTGCATTTCCTGTGTCCTTCGCCTCCAAGTAGAGAGATAAACTTGTGTGAAAGGAAACTTTCCAAAGTTGTAAACATCTGGCCTTTGAGCATATTTCTATACAATCAAGCCAGAGTAGCTGTAAGTTGGATCAGACAACAGGACCAAACATGAGAATTGATTTGAAGATGTGAACAATAAAAGGGAATGAAAAATAAATATGATTACTACTTTATATTTTTAATTCATCCTTGGTTTTCTCTTTAGCTGTTCTTAGGTGTTGTTTCTTACATTACCAAAGTCTCTTATTTTATGTTTTCCAGGTATTTTTAAGGGCTCTACCAACCTTTATAGCCAGGAAAGACTGGAAAAGCTACACTAGAGACACCAGAGATACAAGCTTTTTATCAGCAAGAGGGAAGGCTTTTCTGAAAGTCTGAAAATCCAAATGAAACCTAACTCTTCCTCAGGGTTGACCATTTGCAATTGTCTTCTTATTTCAGCGCTTTATTCTCCTACTTAGGTTATTTTGTGAAGTGCCTTGCACCACAAAAAAACCCAGGCAGGCAGCAATAAGTGTCTGCAGAGCTCTTTTAACATAAACGTGTTTCTCTCCCTGCCATGTTGGGGGTCCACTGTGAAAAGTTTCTCTGTTTGTTTCCACAGTAAGATTCAGGACCAGAGAATTCAACTTGTTAAAAGTTCTCAATCTCATGCAACCGCAGTTCTTAGGAGATATATATACACATACATGTATGTATATATACATATATATATATGTACAGATTTGATGTATTTAGTTTCTTCTTCAAAGCTATAGAAAGAATAAACCTGAGTTCAAAGATGTAGACAAATAAACCCTGAACATGGAAAAAATACTAAGAGAGGTCAAATCTTTGAGTACAGCTCCATGTCAAAAGGATGCCATAGATGTTTTCAGGGAAAAAGAAAACAAAGAAGCATGAAAAACTTTATTTGTCTTGGTTTGGTTTGCCAGCTCACAGCATACTGCCACATTACCATGCAGACAGAGAGTGGCAGATCTGTAGACCAGATAAGCAAGGTTTGCAATTAAGTTGTTGCTGAAAAAAAAAATACCAAAATTCACCAACAGGACTCATTGCAAAGAATTTCATCTTTTTTTAACCAGTTCTAGTAAATGAGGTGACAGATGGTCCCACATTCAGTACAAGGTTGCACTGGCTCAGGGGGTTCTGCTTTTTCATGGGTAGCAGCTGAACCCCAGGACTGGGCTGCACTCTGGGAGGTGCCTTTTGTTTTAATGGGTAATGGTTCCCATTTTGTTCGCCCCAGCCTCTCCTGCCCCAATCTTTTTTTTTTTTTTTTTTTTTTTTTTTTTTTTTTCCCACATTGGTTTGATCATTTTTTTTCGCTTTGT
>JBAFWW010012370.1:6870-27801 GCA_036873685.1 Agapornis canus
AACACAACCCAAAAAAAAAAAACCAAAACCAAAAAACAAAACCCCCCACCCCCACACAAAAAAAAAAAACAAAAAAAAAAAAACCAAAACAAAACAAAACCAAAAACCAAACCAACAAACAAACAAAAATAAAAAAACCAAAAAAAGAAACAAAAAAACCCCCCAACTTTTGCCTATTTATATGCATCAGAGTTGCAGTAGCAGTTTAGGGCAATGAGATGTGCTGTTTAGGTTCATGCTTTCAACTTCAAAGTCATATCCTGCTTTGTAATAACTATTTCTGGTTCCAGTGAGGTTAACAACAAATGCAAACCCACAGCACTCAAAAAGAGTCAGCCAGAAGTGACAGTAAACCAAAGGGTAAGTAACTGTGAAACACTGATAGAGTGTGTTCCATTACTGAGTGTTACTTAGACAGTAACACCTTAATACTATTAGAAATCATGGCAAACTTTATGCAGTCTGTCCCATGTTGCCTCTTAAGGTAGCATCACCACAGAAGCAATGAGATCAGGAAGAAAACAGCTATTAAAAGGGTCTCTTGGTTTGCAAAATTCCCCCATTTCCAACATATATAGGCACATCAAAAGTTATCCTAAGGCTGGCAATGCTGCAACTATTATGAAGTTGCTATTCAAAACAACTCCTCTCACAGAGGTGATTTTATGTGCTGCCATAGGAATGCAACTAATGACTAAAACTTTTCTCAAATGACAGTCCTTACCCCATGAAGTCAGAATTTTAAAACATCCAGATTTTGTCAGCACATAGTGCTCAATTGTGCAGCTATTTCTGTAGACTGCCTTAATTCCACTAAATCCAGAATTCAGACCTATCTCTTAAGACCCATCTATGTGAAGTATACAACCACTGCATAGGTTAATCAGATATATTTGGGAGGTTGTTTCATTTAAAGAAAACTTAGATTTTGAATTTACTTTTGAAAGATAGAAATATTCCCTATTCAAATTTTTATACTTCACATGCTATTTAAAATGTAGCTTTCAATCCAATTTGCACATACCTTACTGCTTTTTTGGGGAAGGTTTTCCTCTTTGTAGGATGTCAAATAACAGCGTATAGGGGGTAGCATTTAACACCCTAAAATAAGATCGTTTGCTGGTCCTGCAGCTAAGTGGCAATGCCTTTTGATACCTGATTCTCAGGGAGAACTTCATATCATAACTGGCCATTTATATTTGAGATGGAAAAATACATAAAAATATACTTATTAGAGAAAATGTATGGAATTTTTGTTGCTTTAATTAACATGTACACTAATAAAGGGTTATGTAAAAATAGACTTTTTCACTTGTCCTGAGACTCTTAGGGATATGTTGCCCTATTAAAAGTGATGCTTTTAGCCCATATTTCATTCACTGCAACACAGAGAAACAATGTATTAAACTCCTGATAGTTAGTAGTGTAGCTAGCATATTTCCAGACTGTAGTGTCTGAAAGCATTACAATGACATGAAAACAAAATTTGGGTGAGTTGAATGGCAGTAACAAGAAATGTTTCATAATGCATAAAGGTACCTGCAAAGCAGAAAAGAATAAACCCCCACACCCAGAGTGGATAAGACAAGAAATGCACTTGAAATGTGGTAGAGACTTCATAGCATAATACCTCTTTTTCTTATGTCTAGGTATCAGCAAAAATGGAATATTACTTTATTGCAATTTATGGATTAGATGGGCTTATCTGCAGGTCATAGAGATGAAGGCTTTCATGCAGCCCCAAGAGATTCAATTCAAACAGTAACAGCTGTGGGTGTGGGTCATCCTAGGTCTTGGAAAGAAAGGGGCGTCTCCCATAGTCATCAGACTAGTCAGTGTCCTCTGTCTTCCTTGAATCAAGAGCCAATAGTGTTTGGATCTGGACTGGTGAGGAGAATGAAGTACCTGACAGCAACCTTAGCAAAGGATGCTAAAAACCAGATACACCGCAATACATGCTCTGTTTGTGTGAATGGAGCTTTGCTAACCAGAAAAGCCGACTTCCTGTTGTAATAGTTCATACTGATGTGAAATCCTAATGTTAGTCTCAGGAAAAAGGTATTACAAAAATGTGGACATTGTGAATACAGCCCCACTTAATAGGTGGGATATTTCTATTTTAGTTGAAAAATTTTTGTTAGTGCATGTAGGAAACATGGTTTTGGCCAGTACAGCTCTTTCATAAGTCTTGTAACAAAGCTTCTGTTAGGATCAAGCTGCAGTTTGCTTTCAGAAATGAACAGCAGATGTCCTTGATAAAGGAAAGTGGACATGATACATTGTTAAACCCCTTCTGAGACTTCAAACACACACAAACCACATCTCAAGAATAGTTTATCCAGTTTAAAACTTTGCTCCTAAAACAGAGAACGTGGGCTGGCAAGGTTAAACATGAAAATGTTAAATATTTGGAGACTGTGCTATGACTTTGCAAACAAAGCAAATAACCTACCTCCTCATAGAGCAATCTAGAATCTACAGTTACCTCATTTAAAGTAAAAGCAAAATACATACTAGGACTAAACACAGCTCACTTCAAAGCATTACCTATTGCACTTACAAGACCAAATAACAGTCTTTCTGTAAACCTTGGGCATTATTGGTTTTAGGTGCTAAACTCTGGTACACTACATCTGATGTTTAGGTTTCTTGTTCCAAAGGCACAGAGTCCTCATAAATTAGTATATAAATTATATAAATTATGGGCATAACCATAACTGGAACACAACTCTGAAGACATAAGTCTTCACAACTGGTATGTGCAATTATCTGTTTCTTCTCCCAAATAGTGGGAAGAAGGGAGAAAATAATGTCAACACAGGCCTTCAAACAGACCACTGTCTTACAAAAAACAAAACAACAACAAAAAAAACCAACCAAAAACAAAACCAAAAAGACCCCAACCAAAACCAGTGGCAATGAAAAGAAGAATCGAAAACAGAAAGTAGAATCAAACTTCTTCAAAACACACCAAATACTACAATTCATCCTTTAGGTACCCAACCATGGAAATCACTGCATTCTGTTCTTAGGCAACCTCAAACCATGCATAATTACATTAAGTGTCTTCTCAAGTTTTCACCTATAAACATTTCAAACCAAACACATTTTGCTTGATTCTCATTTGTGGCATTGAAAAGAAACTTTTTCTAAATTGAACTTCTTGATATTGCTAATATTAACATTGTGAGTGATGGAAATCTCTTACTCTTTTAGTCTCAAGTAGAAAGATCATAGGTCACAGCACTAACACAGAATGCCTGAAAGATTTTTTCATTGTCCTATTTGACCTGATGAGAGAGATGGAAGAATTACCCTGAGGTGCAATTAACAGAAATCAGTGCAAGTGTAAGGAGACTCGGAAGGTAAAAAGACTTAGCACTTTTTACTTATTAAAAGCCATTCCTTTAAAATTATTATTTCAATGAAACTCTTAGTGTGGTATACAAAGTTTACCTCTTCCTAGTCCCATGAAAAATTCTATGACATAGTTTCAGAAGATGTTGAGTAACATGTAGTTTTCACCAACTTATAATAGAGTGCTGCACACTTCTGGCTCACTTTACCTGCTGTACCCAACTAGCAGGATATGAATGAAAAAACAGTATAATACAGTTTATTTTTAAAAGTCCACTAAACCCCCCGAATATCATAAATCTACATGGACTGAATTCAGATTATGCACCCTGGATCTAATCTGTAGATTATAGATTAAAATTACAGAATTCAGGTGAGCAGAAGCTAGGAAAAAGAGTTAAAGGGTTCTCAAAATTTTCACAAGGGACCCTTTCATAAAGTCTCACTTTGCTGTCTAGAAATATATGAAGGTTTCTGCAGAAGCTTGGCAGAAACTCCATTTATGCTAGAAAGTGTGGAATTATTTGATCACATGGAAGAATAAATTTCTGCCATGCTTCTGTGCTTATTCCGCTCCTGACACCAGCACTGACAATCTAGAATTCTGCAGCAAAAAGGTTCAAGTTTATCTTATATGAAATGTTTTGACTCTATTCAAAATCCATTAGATCTTGCTTCATTAACTTTACAATGTTCCATTTGGCTGGGAACATGCTTTCGATTCAGAAGGTGATAAAGCAATGCTGGCATTATATGCACACTACTTAGATAATCTAGAAGAAACATACGTAGCTGGGTCCAGTGAACTACTTGCGCACTTAACAATTTCTAATTGTCTAAGTAGGGATGCAGGTACCCAAGGACAAAACTTCCATCTTAAAATACATAAAGAAACACACACAGAGAAAAAGCATACATAAACACAGTCCTTACAGTGGTCATGAGCAAAAGATAGGAAGAAGAAGATACAAGAAAGGAAAGGTGCCCAAAATGGTAATGTACCGGAGAATTCATGAAAACCAGCAAGCTTCTTTGTAAGAACACTTTGAACCCTACATTTGTTTGAAGCTTTACAGGAATGATACAAATAAAGCTGGTTTGTACATTCTATCTGAAAATGTCAAGTGTCAAGATGGTCACAAAACCAGATTTACTTCATGCACATAGTGGAAATTCAGGGAACAGCCAGAAGTCACAAGCCTTAGCAAGTGCAGTATCTTAATACAACCTTAAAGCAGGTTTAGGAAGGCCTCCCAGACTGCAAGCAAGGCACTGTTTTAACCCTCCTGTTTGACATTTTACTGTGGTTTCCTATTTTTTTATATTTTGGAAAAAAAGTGAATAAACAGTCTTTATTCACTTTCATGTTATCCGTGATTGTATAAACCTATTTCAAATCCTTGCCTGCTTGTATTCTTCAAACTGAAGAGCCATGAAATAAATACCTTCAACTACCCTTGTCAAATTTTCTGTTTCTTTTCTATTCTGAGATAAAGACAGAGCAAAATTGCATGTAACATCCAAAATGTAGGAACCCACAGATTTCTAGATAGAGGCAACAGACTCATTTTTGGCTTTTTTTGTTTGTTTGGTGTTTTTTCTTGTTTGGTTTTTGTTTTGTTTTGGTGCTTTTGTTGTTGTTGTTATTCCAAATGTTTTGTAACACTTTTTGCTGTTTTTCCCACCTTGAGCTGATTAACCAGAGACCTGCTCCAGGCAAGGTCTCTCTTTTGAATAGTAATAGCTAATAAAAATTGAACTAAGTATTTTTTTATGTTTCTACTGTGTACTCATCAATCCCAAAAGGCATTTGAAGTTTTATAGCCTAGGCACTAAACAGAATGAGATCCTTTTGCAGATGGCATCCCACCAGTTCTAGTTTTGATTCTTTAGAATAGTTCTGCATTATCTGCAAAATTTTGTTATCTCACTATTCAACCCCTTTTGGCAGATTGCAAAGGTTCTGAACACTACACATACTACCACAGTTCTTCAGGGGTATCATCATTTATGGTACTCCCAGAAGGGAAGAATTTATGACCCACCCATGAAAGATATGGTCTGCTAACTGAAAAGCAGACAGCAGCTGCAGATCATTTCTTCTTCAGTCTTCTACATTTAATCGTATCTTTTTGTAAAACTTGGTGTGAAAAGCTCCCAGAGGTGCATGGAGTATTTATTGGCTTTGTGCTCAGTCATCAGGGTATAGCTGTTTGAATGAAGTATTGCTTTCCCAGGTACCGTAATATCTACAAGTCTGTTTGTCCTAAATTATTCCTGAAGGACTCAAGTAAAAGTTTAGAGCAGCACTGGGTGTCAAGGTGCTTCGGATTTATTTAATTTCTAAGCTGAAACACCAGTCTCAATTAATGCACCTCTTCAGAGAATGCTTAAGTCCTACTTACGCCTTTTGGAATGAATCATATACATAGGTGCTTTTCTTAAATTAGATTTTATTTTATTTAAAATTTAAATGTTTTGTATTTAAAGCAATATTATTATAGAAGTTTTCAGACAGCCCCAAAATAACCTAAAACATCACTCAGATGAAATACAGACTACTGCCAAGCTGGACTCTACCCTTCCTAGTGTAGCAGACATGAGGAGAGCACACTGTATAGAGAAACAGTTTTCTGTGTAGCTATAATGTCAATCAGCAAGTAAATCTGAGATAGCAAAACTCTTTTACACTAATGGGGGCATTTTCACACAGGTGTTGGCATCTCAGAGTGGCAGTGTTTTTCTGATGAAACCTTAATAAATCAGTCTACTAACAGCAACATCTGCCTTTTTACTTTCTCCACATTGCAGCCAGCTGATCTGTAGCCATTAAATGCATGAGGAAGCTTTATTTAAACCACCCATCTAGTTCACCTGGACCATTTTTTTTTTTCCCCTATGAATACAGGTTTTCTGAATTTAAAATGGGATTATAAACTGAGGGAATCTCTGTCTATGTTTAGATCTATATTTATACTTAGTCATTGTCTGATTTTTCCCCTTTTTAAAGAAGTTTGTCTGAGCTGATGGTTCAAAAGCCCTAAACCTTAGATAAAGTCTAGGAGAAAGACAAAGCTACTTCCCCCATTGCCACACAGATGCCATCCTATCTCCCTCCTACTCCTTTGAGGTTCTTACACATTTTTATGATATGCTCTGGCACATAAAGTTGACAAGGTCTCTCCAAACTGGAGAAATTATGACACTTTGTCAAAGGAAGCGTGGGCAGGATGTCAAGGCATGTGCAAAACTGAGGACAATTTCAGTCTTAAAATAGGTAGCTCTCATGTGGTAAAGTGTCACTCTGTCCTCATAGCTGAGGATCTGAGACATGGAGACACTAAGAGACTTTGTCAAACTCACACTAAAAGGAAAGCAGCTTTCCTTATTTAGGAATGTTAGATCAAATAATCTGACTGCATTTCATCCTCGCAAACAAATTCGCTATTACAGCAATCCATGCAAAGACTGAAACAAAGCTGTAGCATGGGAGGGCTTCTGCTTTTCTTACCCTGAATAGCGACTGAAACCATCAGCCTGTTTGTATACAGGTATCAAAGGGCACATTATCAAGTAGCTGTAAAGAGAGTCCAGACAGAATGGGTCCAGGCAGCAAAGATGAGAAACATGTAAATCAGTGTTACAAATAAGAAAATGTTAACACACCATCACAGGAAAATGTCAGCTCTGTCAGCTCTCTGCAACTTCAATACTGCCATACTGCTCTGCAGAATAGAAGAGTCTGAGGATTGGGCCAAAAAGATTTCAAAAGCAAGGACAAGCACAAGAGCTCTCAACAAAACATGGAAGATAAACTTTTTAGCCCTCTCTTGGGTGAAACTCTCATCAATTTTTATGAGAATTTTCTCAGCTTCTGGGTCTCTCCTTAAAAAGAAAATAGCAAACAGCAAGGAAGAAGCTTTCTTCCCTTGGACCAACTGATGTTAAGGCCTTTTAAGATGTGCTATAAATAGCTTAGAAGAAAAAATTGCAAAAAATGGCTGATTTATGCATGTGGTTATGGGTCATTTAAGATTATACAGTAAGAATGTAAATGATTTCAAATGGAAACAACTGTGGCTGCTGAATAGAAATAAGGCTCTTGCTAATTGTTTCACATAGCCCAGAAGCCCCTAAAATGTGCTCTTCCCCAACCCTTCTCTTCCTCCCAATCTTTGATGATTCTGAATTAATATGTCTATCAAATGTTGCTAAATGAAGCAGCTGTTTTAAGTCAGTAGCAACAAGTTTAGGAGCATGCTAGTACTTTCTGTTAGGACCAGTGCTCAGAGCAGCAGTAATCTTTGCTACAGAAAACAAGATTTTGAAAAACCAGACCAGGCTTTCACTGTGTTGTGTGATCTGTCAGAACAGGAACATTTCAGTTGCTGTGTTTGCTGCTATTTTTTTTTTTCATAAATGATATTTGGCAGCAGTGGAATAAAGGCTGAAACTTAAAAGCTTAAAGCAATCAAAATAAATTGTTGGGAAACAGTCACTTCTCTTCCTACCAGAAAAAGCTTAGTTTTTAACACTTGACAAAGATTTTTACTTTCAAATGTGTATCCTTCATTAAGTAACAATTCAGAAAGTTGGATAAAGATTGTTTAGAGCAAGCACAAGCACTAGGAAGGCCCCTGGCAAGTACAGGATGAAATTAAGACCAACATTTTGCTCTGTCATTAGCAAAATGTGTATATATCCCCATTTAGAAGGAAAAATGCAAACATTTAGCTGTCTCACAGAACTGATCATAGAATCCAGACACTCTAAGCCACAGCTTGAGACTGCAACATCATCAGGCCAAAACCCTCTGCTGATACCATATAAATAAAAGCAAAAATGCACACCATCCATTATTTTCAGAGCAACAATCTCTTCATAACAATAATATTTGGGGTTTGAATTGGCAGTCACTTTTTAAAGATGACAATCCAACTCTGTTTCTTTCTTTTCTCAAAAAAATGATAATCATTCACTTAGTAACACTTGCAAAAAAACTGATTTCTCCATTGCATATTGTTTCTGGATGACTAAAAGTTGGTTTGTTGAGTCTTTTTCCTTACTGATGCAAAGTTTCTGTCTTAATAGAATGTGAATTTATTTGAAGCATCATTGAATACTAGTGGCCTTATCTTCTCGTAGGACCTATGCCACTGACCAAGAGCTTCATACTTTCCAAGCTTGGGGATGGTGTTCCTAGGACTTCAATATCAATGAATGCTATCAAACAGGTAAGGAATTACTAAAAATTTACATGATTAGAGAGTATGGATGACCTACTGTGAAAAATTAATAAAAAAAAGAAATAGATATCTGTGCCCAAAACATGTAACTACTGAAAAATGGGTTTGGAGCTGTGAAATTCATAATTAGGGGCAGCAATCCACATCTGGAATGCAAGGCAGTAATGAAAAACACTGCTCTGGATGAACACGCCTGTACTTTATCAGTTTCCAGCCAGACAAGATTTATTTCCTGCAATTTAGGAGGCTTGCAGTGGCCACAGAAAATGGTAAAACTAGAATTTGTTGCAGAGTTGACTGCACAATTGTATGTTCATTTAAAAACTGCTGATAGTGAAGAATGCTGCTGGCAAAGGCAGTGCTCCGGATTGATTATAAGAATTCTCAGCTATGTGTATCACTTCCTTGTTAATACTACTTGGTAGGGCTAGCAAGCTCACTGGGCATGGTATTTAATGTTTTACATTTCGCTAAATAGTAGAACTGATGTGATTACAAAGAGGTACAAAATGTAAGAGTGGGTTGATATAGAAGATATGAATACACTAAACAGCCTAAACATATAGCTTTTCTCATTGCATTATTTATTTTGCTACGTGCAACTTGCTTCTATGCATTAAATAAGACATCCATACATAAGGCTACTGCAAAACTTCAAGTGTTTATTAGCAGCTGTCAGTGATGTTTGTATCATGTAATAATCTTTAAAATTTATCACATTTCTAGGCTTCATACATATACTATTTAATAACATCTGAGCAGAGATAACTCCTACAGCACAATAAGAAAACACCTGTGTTTAAGAATAAAAATCAAGGGCTGAGCAACAACTGTTTAAAACAAAAAGCCCTCAAAACACTAACTGAAATACTAAGTATAAATTCATGTGGTTATAAATTTCTAGTTCAATAGTTCAGAATAAATATTTATAGACATGCTGAGTTCAAGAGAAGTTTTGTGGGCTCACCTCTTCTTTCTAATGCTTTCTCTCAAAACTAAAATTGCTGTGATCTTGGTAAGAGCAACACACACACCCCCTCAAAAGTAGCTACATTTGTTTAGATTGTGGAAAAAGTGCTTACTCTGCATATGCTTTCAATAGAGCTCCACTTAGCTGCAGTTGCTGGCATTCCTATAGAGAGATCTGAACAAATCCAACATAATGTTTTCCATTAAACCTATAAGGATGAAATAGTCTTCTGAGTAGAAAAAATCTTTGTCTACACTTCTATCCATTAGCATATCCAAACAGGCCAACAAACTATCATTTGCATCAAGGCACTGAGGAACTAATTCTGACATTGTGTTTTTAGTAAGTAATACTCTTAATCCGACAGCAGCCACCTAGATTTTGGTGGTATTTGCACCTACTGCAAATATTAACTTTCCCTTCCAAAATCCAAAGCTATATATCTCCAATAAGGATAGGTTCATGTCTAAGGTGCTGAATGAGAATTGAACTTCTGGAAGACAACAGTTGAGTTCTGACATCAGACATGTATTTCTATGTGATCTTGTACAAACCAATAAATCTCGTTGTGCCTCAGTACGCCACATGAATGTCAAGGGGTGTCACAATGACTATTTCCTCAGTTGTTTTAGCTAGGAATGTCATTAGAGAAGGACCAACTCTTGTACAGCCTGTGAATATGTTAAATGCTATCAGCAAACATACACTAAGACTCCAGTTGAATTAGGCTGTTTAAGGGGCACCATGAAATAAGCAAAAATCAAAATCACTTACCATACTTCTTCCATCTGTTTTTCCAAGATTTTATCATAATTTTTCTACTAGTGCTCTGGCCTTTAACATAATTTCATTTTGAAATGCATGTATTTGCTTCTCTGTAGAGATGAACTGCTGAGTTATTCCTTTATAAATAATTTATATAAACGAAAGAATCAAGCTTAAGTATATTGAACATTTGCTCCAGGGTGTTCCCAGAACAGAAAAATTCTTTGATGAGTATGGGAATGTGACCTAAATGAGCTAAATTTCAGATATGAGATACAAGAAACTACCATGAGGGGGGGGGGGGTGTGCTTTTATAAAATAGTGTGCATTACACTAATATTTCAAGCTTCGCCAAAACAATGTAAATAATACATGCACCATAACTATAGGCTTACTTGTGTATTATGGGGCACAAGGAAAAAATGGCAACCTGTCAAGCCACACAGCTACAATTTAATTCTACTGTGCAACTACAGGAAAACTACCATTCCAATTCAACATGACTCAAGTATAGGGATGGATGAAATAAGCTCCATATTTTATCGCCAAAGGCAAATTAACCATAAACAGAATTATTTCATTTGTCAGTCTCTGCTTCAGCTTTTTCTTTGGGCTACATGATCAGATTGCTGTCATAGTTAAATGAAGAATTCTTGTGTACATGATACACTGGCATACTATACAACTTCTAATTATTATTTTAGTAAGATCAGCTATTGCATTTAAAAATAAACAGTATATTCCATAGAGTAACATTTACTTTAGTATTTTGAAAAGGTGCAGAAAAGCAAGAAAACTTTAGAAAGGAAATAATTTATCTCTCTGTTTTACCTTATTCTGCATATGAATTACAAAGGTATGTAAGCAATAACAACATGCAAAGCTGACTCGGAATTTGTACCAGTTTTAGCCACAGTATTTTCAGAAGACAAGGATTGCTTTGTTCTGGCTGGCTGCAGTTTATAGCAATGCACTGATTTATGAGAATAAAGTTATCTTTATCATCAGAAAGCCTAGGAAAATTTATTTTTTTTTTTAATGTAACATTTCCAGGTTTTCATTCTCTCATGCAGAATGGCTCATATTCCTAAAAATCATCTGAAAAACAAAGCCATCAGAGCTTAAATTATCTTCAGAATCTCACTACAACATATTTTAATGTGGGAAGACTAGCCCAGATATTAGGTTACTAACTTGTGAGTCAACAAATATGATTTATTTCTCACCCAATAACCTGGTTGTCAAGTTTCCTAGAAGAATAAATTCAACATATTTAGATAGGGAATTCAAGGCCCTTATATTGGACTAGTTATCTCAGGGGTGACCAGTTAGTGTGTGCCTCGATTTTCTGTCTCCTGCTAGTGCAGAGGGCTTTGAGACAGAAATTCTGACAGTAATAGGAGTAGCAGTGTCTCCCTCATCAAGCACTACCTCAACACATCAATGTTTCTCCTCTTCCAAAGGTTATTTCCCCCATGTAAGAGAGGTGTACTCACATGTGATGCTGAACTATGAACTTGGATGACTTGGCTTTAAGATCACAATGAAGGCAGGTTTATTCTCAAACACTAAACAGTGACCTCTGGCATCTTAGATGCAAAAATACATACTGTTTCAGGCACCTGCTAGCGATTCAGTAACCACAGGTAACTTAGTGATAATGTCTTACAGACTGAGCATTAAAAGGTGAACTTATGGAAGGATAATCTGTCCTTGCCTACATTTGCTCCTGACTGTACCTTCTGGTTGGGTGCTTAACCTGGTTTATTGCATGCTATGTCTGCGACCATTGGTAGACCCTGTCAGAACACATAGCACTGCCTGCTGTGTTAAGAGCTTGTGGGACTGCAGCCCACTGGTGATGGCACAACCATGCCTGGCTCATACACAGCTCCTGGCTTGCCTTCCATTGAGGAGCAGCCAGCCCTTGCTGCTCCCCATCAGGCAGACTGGTTTCTCTCCTTCGTGAGTGTGTTGACTTGTACATGATTCACAGCAATGTTATTTTTCTGCTCAGCATGCATGTGTATGCTAGGGAGTCCAGATGTTACATATGAAGAAAACTAAGTTGTCTGGTTTTGCCCAGTAGGTTTCCAAACTTCATACCATATTCATGACTGAACAGAGCCAAGTAACATGTCAAAAGCAGAAATTTTTAGCTTTGGAGCTTAGGTGCTATGGTAAGTGTGGACTGAGTAAAACCTCAGTGAGTAATGATGTGTTTTGATTATAAACCTTCTCCACATGTGGCTTCTCGCAAAGATTCTGAATGCATCATGCTTGCTGTCTATTAATGACTACTTTCTTTTCCTACAAGAGAAAAGCAGAATTATGCCACAAAGTATGATTTGATGTCATTTAGTGTAATTTAGGTCAAACACTCAGGGTTATATTGATTGTCAAACGCATACTTCACTATCTTACATGCTTTCATGCTTACATCTGGCATTGAACCTCTCCCTAACCTTTGTGATTTCATCAGCTAGATGAAGGCATGGTGCTGGAGTAAAGTTTAAGCCTTACTTATGATGGAAAAAGGCAAGTATATTATTACCAGTCAGCTAAATGCATGTCTGATGGTAAGTATTCTATCTTACCTTTTCGTTCAGCTAGAAAAAGGAAATTAGAAGTTTTTTCAGTTAGGGACATACTTCTGAAAACAAAACCAAAAAACCCAAACCAATAAATAACATAGATTTTTCTCCTTTTCATATCTCTCACACTATAGACTATTGCAGCACAAGGAAAAGAAAGTTAATTGCACACACTTGCAATTACTAGGTCTTCTTTAACTTCTAAACCTGTTATGACTGCAAAGGGAGTCAAATGCACAATTTCCCAAAAAAGTAAATTTACAACATCATAATGATAAATTGGAGTCATGTTTCATGTAGTAATAGGAACATTTATTTAAATAATAAATAATACTACACATTGAGTTTTATTGCCAGTTGAATTGACCACAACAAAGACTTACTCACTGGCCCAGACAGCAAAGGAGATTAGCCTGGAAAGGATGATGATATTTTTCAAATTAAAAGCAGAACTGAAGAATCTAATACGACTTTGTTGAAATTTGAGAGATTCATGATTAACCATCACGGGGCAAAAACAAACAAACAAAACAAACAAGAAAAAACATAAAAAGAATTAGACTGACCTCTTCAATCCTGATTTACACAACTCAACCATAGCTGGTTTTCTCTTGGGAAATAGCTAGATTTTCTTTTATTCCCTTTCCAGATATTTTTATTTTAACATCCCTAAATGGTGGACTTTATGATTAGTCACGGAATTTATTCTATTTTAGTGAAAGACTGACTCTCCTTTACACCACAATGTATTTTATATCTCCTTTTCTTCTGCGAATTTGTCAATGCATAATGTAAGAATTTTTTTCTCTGTTTTCTATTAAGAACTATAGAAAAATAGCAAGGCCAGAACTAGTTATGAGGTAAATTTTCTTCAAAATCAATGCCTATGGATAAATCCTTAAACAAACACACTTGCCTCCCTTAGCTAACACAAAGCCATGTTTTATAGTGACACATCACAGCAATGGGTGATTACAAACAGATAACTATAGTAAACTTTTCAGAGTCAACATTTTCTTGGCTTCTGTAGCTCAACCTAGGAGCAGGTAGATGCAATTAAATCATACAATTTTATGGTCAGGTTTCTCATGTGATTTTGTTTCCATCTCAAAATCCAAAATAATTGGAAATATGCTGAAGAAAAAGTAAAGAAAAAAATAAAAATTGTGACCAAGATCAGCAGAAAGGCATGGCCTGGCTCCACCTATAACGACGCTGGTTTGGGTATATACACACAATAATACAAGATTGTATTTAGCTCAATATGTACGTTAGTTGAAGTCTTCTAAATATTGTCTATTATTATTATTATTATTATACTATTAGTATTACTATATTATTACTATAATTGTTTATTATTAAAAAAAAAAAAAGTTTGATGTTTTCCTTTTATTGCAGTAGTTAGTACCAAAACAATCAAGAATAAGGAGCCAGACTTTCTGCCATTTTACAGAGGAACAGAAAACTCCTGTCCGCAACTGGCTATAGATAAGCCATTAAGATAGGAAAGGAGATAAAAAGCAAACAGAATATTAAATGTGATAGTAGCAAATAGCGCGTTTCTTCCACAGTTTGGGGGTAGGTGAGTTACTGAAAACAGGCTCAATTCTAAAAAAAAAAAAAAAATCAAGACTGCTAAATCACAAGTGACAATAGATACTGGATGTGCAGTCTTCCCCAGTCGTGGCCTCGTTCCTGCTTAAAAATTTTGTCTGGGTGGAATTTAAGGATATTCAGCCTTGTCTAGGATTTCTGAGTGTCTGGCAGATTGGAGCAACTCTGCAAAAGGTCAGACCAAACTTTGCTGCCAAACATCCAAAAATCTTGGCTGTTGCCTCCGCGGATGCACAGATCGCTTGCATGTGACAGTGTTCTAAGTCCAGCAGTTTTGAGAATCATTACACACACTGCACACAGGCTACACAAGGAATGCCTAAATACTTCTACCTGGAAAGTCACAAGTACAGCTATGATGGGCATAGGTGAAAGAGACAGATACAAAGTGAATGTATGAATTAAAGAGACTGAGACAGGACCCCACAGACCACTGCTCCTGTCTAAAACCTACAAATTTCTTGAGCAGCAACTTGCACCCCTGCAGTTTTTCCTAAAGGACATATATGTGAGACAGGGTAAATGGATGTCAACACATTGTAGCAGTTAATGAAAGGAAGTGTCTTTGAATAATTCTGGGTATAGATGACACTGTGTGGGGAAGCAATTTTGACTGAATCCCACCTTAGCCACTTCCCAGCAGAGCAGCCATTCCCACATTGCCCTTGTCTAAAACTGAATCTCTTTGGAGCCACTGTAACAGCAAACATCTCATACCAGTAACAAAGGATTTTGTGCCATGTCTTCATCCTCTGTCACTATATGAGCTTCTCTTATTTCATATCCTGCCATCTTGAATCTAGACATACAAAATAGTTAAGGCATACTTGTGGAGTACCTGCAGACTAAGGCTTGGAAATGGCTGCTTCAAGTCCAAAGGGAAGATAACAAAGATTTTGCCATGCAAAGCTGGTGCAGCAGCCACACTAAGACAAATTGGTTAGATCTCAGTTGTTTTGATTAATAGGTAGTTGAAAGGATTTACAAATGCTGTAGGAGTATTTTCCTCCAATGCTTCTTTTAATACTTCCCTACTCTATCTCTTAACATATCACATAAAAAGGTCTCCCCTCTGTTTCAGAACAGATGGCAGAATCACCATCAATATTCCCATTGCCGCTTGTTTCTCATTGTCTGATCTCAGTTTATTTGCTCAGGCACAATGTTTCAAGGGGTACCTGTACAACCAGCAGCAGAAAAAGCAGCCCTGAAGTTGGCAAACTAATGCACATTATTGGACTTAACTGATTTGAACAAATACGGATATGGTATTACAATAACCATTATAGAAATATACAATAACAATATGGTATTACAATAGCCATCATAGAAATACACAATAACTATTATAGAGAGACAACCATAAAGCACATTAAAAAGGGTCAGAATTTGACATTGACCTGGCTTGCCTTAAAATTTACCGTCCATATGGGAGATGGAAAGTAAAGTGCAGAACAGTAACTACTTAATGGGCAGCAGACTGAACTAAGTACCTCAACATCTACTCAAACTATGAACTACATATCAATACCTAAAATCTATCTCCCTGGGATTAGAATACCAGGCTGGATTTAATAGTTTGATATCTTGGTTCTGGCAACAGACCATATATGATTGTTCACATGAAGCAGAAAAACAACCCATACTGCACTGTTACCAACTACAAAAGCTTTATCCAAGGAGAAAAATTATTTCCTGACCCCTAGGCAACCAGTTTGTGGTCTGCAACATGAAATTTGGCTGTTCCTTTCAAACAGAGCTATAGCACAAGTATTATTCAGGTTCATAAAATTAATGATTGTCAATATTACCCTTGAAAATTACATATGTGCAGCCAAAGCAAGTTTACTTAACTGCTTGCCACAATAAAATGCAGAGGTTAATATCACTCTGGACAGGGAAGGGTTTGTTGGAGACTGATAATTCTTTAACTTGACATTTTGTACTGCTTGACACTCAGTGACATTAAAATAAAGAACCGCAAGTGTTCGTGTTATATTTTTGATGTAGTGAGTCTACTGTTATTTAGATTCAACAAAATCATGTGTGGGCAGCTAATCACATAATTATCAATTAAAAATGCTTCTTTCACAGAATCATAGACTCCTAAGGGTTGGAAGTGACCTTGAAAGATCTAGTCCAACCCCCCTGTGAGGGCAGGGTAACCTAGAATACATCACACAGGAACTTTTCCTTGTGTTTCGGGATATTTTTTTTGTTTGCTTTTATAAGCAACAACCCTGCTGAAGACTATTTTATTGATCTCAGAACCCAAAGCTTAAAACAAGGAGGGAAAGATCAAGAGAATGCAGTTCAGTGGTTAAAGAACAGTAAAATCTTTAATTTTTTGTTCTAAGCTTCACCATCAATTTGCTGCAGAAATCTAACTAAATGTCTCCATGCCTTGAAGTACAGAAGTTAACATGGACTAGGGAAACCCGGATGACAACATTGACATTCACTGGCTCATTATGTGGACAGTCACAGCACACATCACCAGTATCCTGGTATTTTTTTTTCTGCCACAGAAAACTAATCTCCTTTCTAAGACTTCCTCAAACAGTCATGAAACATTTTCAGTGCTTCTAATCACAAAAAGGAAACCAGAGGGTTAGCTTGCCATCTTAATACACACATGGCAATGATCACAAACCCAAGCAAAAGCTGAACCTGAGCCTTAACAGTAGGATGGACCAATTCAGGCTGAGCACAATACTAAGCTGTGGGTATAGGTAGCTGTGAAACGGAGTCAGGTTAGCATTTAAAACGTTAAATTTAAATGTTAAAAATTACTGCTAGGTTCTACAGTGGACACCTATCTTCCCCTTGAGACAGTTAAAGTAGAAACTCAGAACTGGATAAAGTTGTCAAATTTCCAAATGCAGAGGAGGAGGTCTTTGCAAAAAGGGTGGAGTTTGAGACAAATACAGGCTTCAGTCTTAGCTCACTGAGCAGTAAGCAGGATACTTAGAAATCAGGTAGGCACAAACCCACTCAAAGTTGTTGAAATCTGTGGCCACCCTCTGCCCACCACAAAAAAAGGAAACTTGTACGGATTTGTAAATTCCTCTGAAAAATCTTGCCATCTCAGGAAAGTTACAAAAGCTAGCAAAATTCTTGGAAATGTTGAAAAGCTTTATTTCATTTGCTTGTATGGAAAATCATGCTATCTGCATTCATACTTGCCTACCATAAGGTTTTGAACTTTTGCTATAGAATAGTGCAGCTGAGTTTTGGAGAGTGAGTGAGACTGAAAAAAATTGCATTTTAAACTAGATATATGGCTAATGATCTTGTACTTATCGGTCAGTATGCAATATGCTCCATGTTGTAATTAAAGTATACTGTAGTTTCAGAGAGTGAAATTTAGGAATAGCTGAAGTCTGAAAAAATTTGATAGGATACTATTCTTGTGTTATGGATTGATCAAATGTTCTCAGCAACAAAATATCACCTGCCTGATAATTTACAGATGCTTATTCAGGTGCTAGAGCCGAAAAGAATTTCCCTGTCCTCTCATGCGACACTTGCCACAGAAATCTCCATGATATTTGCTACAAAGAAAGGAATCTCCTTGATTAGCATGCCATTCAGCATTATAACACCCAGTGATGTCCAGATCAGTTAGAAAGATAACGATATGAAAACACAATTTCATGTTGCAAAGCCCTGGTAAATATTCCAGTGATTAATACAACAGAAAGAAATAGCTTAAAACAAAGCCTGGTAATATTTTGGCTTGCTCTTGTTTACCAAGAGTATGTTAAAGGCTATGATGGACAAACTACAATGTCTTAGCACAAGGCAGAAGATTATTACCCTGAGCTGTTCACCTCACGCTTGATGTGCAATTGAAGAACAGCTCATCATTCAATTCCTACAAGCTGGGAACCTGCAATGCAATTTCATAAAAATCTGGGATTGTTTCCTAAAGAATCATATCAGCAACTGATTGACAAACAATTCACATGTCCATGCAGGAGATGTTTGGGAAACAAGTAGAGAAGGTAACTTAGCCTTTGCCTTACTAAGTGGTTCAACCCCTCAGTCAGTGTTCCAGGCCAAAATAGTGCTCATACACCTGACAAATAATGAGCTAACCTTTTATTCTGAGGTCACATTGGAAAACTGGATCTGCAGTCACATATAGGTAAACTTGCTGAGATTTTAGTAAGAAAACCAGGGTGGCAGTAGGAGCAACAGAAGAAAATAAAATAACTCTTGCTAATGGCAACTCCAGTTCTTTTCTTTCTCTAATTTTTAATGTTTATGGGCTATTTCTCAATTTCTGCACTCTCCTTCACCTTGAACTGCTATTTCACACAAGTTATCTTATGTGCCACTGGAAAGAAAAGCAATAAGTTTGATCCTGGGGCCCTCTCTTTCTTGGTCGCTTAATGAGTGTACAGGATCATCAAACTATCAGCTTTATATCCTGTCTTAGTTTCTCAAAATATTTGTTCTTTCTGATAAGATAAATTCCACTGCAGAGGAACTCTTTGAAGAAAACCTCCTGTCTAGCCATTTTTAAAACTTTTTATTTTTCTTTAGCCAGAGTCTAGTTTAATATTTGTACTATGAGATGGAGCAGAGTATCAGCAATAACCCATCATAACATCTGTAGCCTCTTTTCCAGGATAGAAAATCCCAAGTATGTTCAGCAGCTACTTCTACTACTAAGTCTTAATGATTTCTTTTTCATTAAGATTGCCCTTCTGAACAGATATTTTATCCTTCTGAGCCTCTGGAACATTAAAGCAACACAAGAAGCAACATTGCACTGACCAGCTGAAGATGGACCCAGATGACATGAGCTGTGTAGGCTGCTGTAGCTTTAAGTGACAGCATCCTTGCAAATTGTACTGTTGTACTCTCCCTCATCCTGCCCATGCTGCTAGGCTAAGAGCACAAACAAAATACTAATTTGAACGTACCAGTCATAAACAGCAGAACCAAACACTATCTCACCCACCATCTTACATTATAATCAGATCATACCCTCAATTTTAGTAGTTGGTATTTACTAACCTAGTTTTTCCTTCATAAGACAATGAGAACATGATGTGCTCCATTACTCTCTATGTCCAATTACTTCAATGTAGCTTGTTCCCTCACAGAAAAAAAAAAAAACAAAACTAAAATAATTGCAAGTTTTTATCTGAGCCTCCAGGTAGGATGGATTCCAGGAACTTTGGAACTAATTCACAACTATGAAGATTGCCTGTTTATCTCTTCAGCTGTGTTACATATTTGTTCTCACCCCTGTTACCTGAGAGAGGTAAAACAAAACTCCTCCAAGGCAGCAAACTGGACTGAGCAAAACACAGGCAATGCTCCATGCATAGGAAGAGGCTGAAGTGCCAAAGGCAACGGCTGTAATTGCATCATCTTGGTTTGCCAAACCGTTAAGGCAGGCTACTTGCCACAAAGTAATTGCAGATCTCACATGAATTTCAGCAAGGTTGTGCTCTAATATTTGGCATTTGAAAAGCACTTTGAGCATTAAAAGTTTATTTCAGCTATATGACATGCGTGTAACTAGTATATTATCATCCCCATTTTAAGATGGAAAATTTAAGCACTTCAGCCATGCTTGTATACCAGAACTAGAATTTAGATTTTCATCAAGTAGGTTCAATCCAGGACTTCAATCAAAGCTTTTTTCCTTCAATGAACTTAAGCCTGTCAGTTTACTTAGCACTGAATTTGCTTATTTTTTCCAAGCTACCAAAAAAACCCCAAACCTCAGACCTTACCCTTGCAGCTTCCAAACCAATTATAAAAAGGGGATAGGTATCCCTGAAAAATTAAAACCAAATCTGAAAAAAATGCAAAGCACTGATGGCACTCTAGCTTGTCGGTCATTACAATTGCTTCCATTTGACTAATAATTAAAAGTCTGCAGAAGGCACTTAAAATGGGGAAATACTCCACTTGAACTTTGAATTAGGAAACATGAGAAATGCAAAAACAAATCATAGCAACATCACATGCTTCAACTTTGATCTCTCTGTACTTTTACTGGCAATTGTAGTGGTGTCTGGAGGAACCAGAGTTCCTTAGAACAGTATTGTACATAAGTGTCACATGCCTCAAGCAGCAACATGTTACCATTTCCCACCGTGTCTGAAAAAAAACAGGGTGAAATGAAGAGATGGGGGGAAAGGATAAAAACAGTATGAGAGGGAATGCTCACCATGCCTGGCTAGTGTCATACAGAGGGTTTCAGAATGGCGCCTTAAAATCACACTAGGCTATGTGGTTTGGTTGGTAATGGTGGAAGGAAGGTATGCCATCCAGAGGGACCTTGACATGCTTGAGAGGTGGGCTAATGCCAGCCTCATGAAGTTCAACCAAGCCAAGTGCAAGGTCCTATACCTGGGTC